>JAUMHB010032982.1:0-18651 GCA_032359685.1 Pittosporum tobira | reverse complement strand
AACTCATCAAGAAAGGCTTTAATTAGTTGATGATCATTCAATTCCTCCTATAGGAATATATATATATATATATATATTGTTGTTATGTTATATCCTCCTACTCGGCATATAACAAATTGTCCGATGATAGTATACTGTAATTTTATCAAAATTCAAGACTCATCAATACAAATAAGAGGATGAATCATTTTCTTTTTGGGTTATGGTTCTTTAGGTGGGAGGATTGAAATTTTATTAGAAATGTACTTTATACGTACGTACTAAGAGAAAAGGTGAGATATATACACGACGACACCGTTATATATCTTGCTTTGCTTGTGTGATTAATATTTTTAATAAGAAAATTATATGATTGTACTATAACATAATTATAGGATATAATACAATGTAGCTAGCTATCCTACATAATTATAGGATATAATACAATGTACTACATAATTATATGTTGGAAGTTTTAAGTCAAAAAGAAGACTTTTAAGCTAGTGTACCTGATTTGAGGGCTGGCTTTTTTTATCCAGATAGAGAAATGACAGTGAAAAAAGTTTGTTCGGTTCATCACAAAGAGCGTGCCGATCGAATATACGCTACTAGAGTGATGCTCTGTCGTGCAGGAAACATTAGGACCAAAAAGCACAGAAACAAGTGACCCTAATCATTTATGGAAAATGATTCACTATCCTACTTTTTCCACTACAAGTAAAATTGACATTATCCACACACACATATATGGAAAATGTTTGGCAGCTAATAAATATTAATTGTTTATCCAATGAAAACTATTTTAATTCAAATCAAAAATTGAATTTGTAGGTTTTTGGCCAGATGGGGCTCAACACAAATGGTTTAAGTTCAGATTTAGTGTGCAATGCAATGCTGTTTCGAAACCTCACACCAAAGGTAAACTATTTCATTCATATGCTGAGATTTTAAAAACCATAAAAAATTAATTAAAATTTTCTCTCTAAAGTACATACATATGTGCAGAATATACAGATATTTTACGACAACGCGACTTACCATCGATAAATAATTGGCAAGAGGTTTTGGGAGCTGACACGAAACAAGAAAATCTGAAGGTGCTTAATTAATTTGAACAATAGAATTAATCAAAATAATGGTATATATTTTTGTTTCATAAAATTAATTATTTTCAAATTTTTCTAGCTATGTCCATCAAATAAAATCAAGGAATATCTCAATTTAATTCGAGCAATGTTACGTTCAATGGACGACGGAGAAATAAGTGTGTCGGCTTATGATACTGCTTGGGTTGCTCTTGTGGAAGGCATTAATAGAAGTGGAATTCCACAATTCCCTTCAAGCCTTCAATGGATAGCAAATAATCAGCTACATGACGGTTCGTGGGGGGACAAGCATATCTTCTTGGCTCATGATCGGATACTCAATACGTTGGCTTGTGTTATTGCACTGAAATCTTGGAATATTCACCCAGAAAAATCCAGGAGAGGTACGTGGCTGATGATGAAATACAAATTTTTATTTTTATTTATTTATTTATTTTTATTAAAATAAAATGTGCCTTATTGCTTTCAATGAGTTTTGAGTCACGTGTTAGTTAAGCTAATAAATTATGGCTAATTTTGTGATTATAGGAATGTTGTTTATAAAAGAAAACATAGGCAGGCTTGAAGATGAAAATATCGAGCACATGCCAATAGGGTTTGAAGTAGCATTCCCTGCCCTTATCGAAATTGCTCAGACGTTGGAAATTGAAATTCCAGATGATTTGCCGGTTGTGCAAGAAATTTATGCACAGAGAAATTTGAAGCTCACAAGGTAAATTTACTTGAGATTTGATAATTAATTTATTTTTTCCTTTTTGAATTTTCTACTATATTGGAAAAGTTCGATAGGGGGACATGGACAACATTTTTCGTATAGGCTTTAAAAAAGAATTCGTCAACTCTTCAAATCCAAAAACCCGTAAACCCTACCACAAAAAAAAAAAAAAAAAAAGTGTATTAAGAGTAGGTACTGCTACAGTACTAAAGATTAAAAATAAAAATAAAAATAAAAAAAACAAAAAATTGATGCCCGTCGACCCGGCAAAACATGTCTTGATGTTCTGTGGATATCACATCTCCCGTGCACCACATATTTTTTTTTTTAAACCACTTGAGATAAAGCCATCAATATGATTATGGTTTGTTGCTTTACACTGTCCTAAGAGGATATTATTTGAAGTGAAAGGCAACCTTATCTTTTGGTATTCCTTTCAGAAGAAAAGAATTGGAATTATATGTCCCAATATAAATTATTCTTTTTTTGACATGTATGTAATAATTGTGTTTGTGAATGCAAAAAAGTTGAATAAATAAATTAAATTAAATTTTTTTAAATAAAAAAAAAAAATGTAATAATTGTGTTTGTGCACAATAGGATACCAAAGGACATACTGCATAAGGTGCCCACAACATTACTCCATAGCTTGGAAGGAATGCCAGAGCTGGACTGGAAAAAGTTGCTAAAATTACAGTCTGCAGATGGCTCATTTCTCTTTTCTCCCTCCTCCACCGCCTATGCACTCATGCAATCTAAAGATGATAATTGCCTCAGATATCTCACCAATGCTGTTGAAAAATTCAATGGCGGAGGTATATTATTATTATAATTTTTTATAAGTAGCTAGAATATATATCTAAATTAATTTTTATACATTTTTTTTAATGAATCATTCAGTTCCCAATGTGTACCCGGTGGACCTATTTGAGCACATTTGGGTTGTTGATAGACTGCAACGCCTGGGAATTTCTCGGTACTTCCAGTCTGAGATTAAAGAGTGTGTGGATTATGTCTTCAGGTACAAAATATTTTTAATTTATTGTAAAATTGAAAAATGTCAAGCTATATATAGTTGAAAATTTAAATTTTTCAGATATTGGACTAAGGAAGGAATATGCTGGGCTAGAAATTCAAGGGTTCATGATATTGATGACACTGCTATGGGTTTTCGGCTTCTAAGATTACATGGTTACGAGGTTTCTCAAGGTATATCAATTAGTTGATTATGTATCAAAATGAGAGCCTCGTTTCAATTCAATTCTGCTTAAACTTATCCTTGATAAATATTAATACATGTAAAAGGACTTTCATTTTAGGATAATGTATTATTTCATCCCGTTTTAAAATTAGAGATATCTCATAATTGAACACATCAACAAAATGTGCAATAATCTAAAATTATTTCTACTTCTTTGATTGTTATTGGCAGATGTATTTCGACATTTTGAGAACGACGATGGGGAGTTCTTTTGCTTTGCCGGACAGTCGAACCAGGCCGTTACAGGAATGTTTAACCTATTTAGAGCTTCTCAGGTGTTGTTTCCTGGAGAAAAAGTACTCGAGGATGCCAAAAGATTTTCATCTGACTTCTTAAGAGAAAAACAAGCCACCAACCAGCTCCTGGATAAATGGATAATAACAAAAGATTTGCCAGGCGAGGTAAAATCTTAATCCATTTCTAAAATGTATTTTCATTCACTTACAAAAATAATGCACTTATAATGATGCAACACGTGTATAATATTAAATTATTTAATATTATATAAGTCGTAATCAGGTAAATATAAAATTAAAAGTCTTAGAGATCAACTAATCCCGACTTTTTAAGTGATTAAGATGAGATGGAGACACGGGTATCCTTTTCTCATTTTTGTCTGTTTCTAAATGGAAGACACGTCACCCACTATTAATCTGGAAGACTCTTCAGTAATTATCAACAGCTAGTTTCTGTGTGTGTGTGTGTGTGTGTGTGTAGATGTTTTGTTTCTATCTTTTGTTTGCATATTGAAAATCCAAAAATAAGCCTCGGTTTTAACAAAAACAAGGCAACAATGTACTTATACGAACATGCAGGTGGGGTACGCACTAGATCTGCCATGGTATGCCAGCTTACCTCGTTTGGAGTCAAGCTTCTTCTTGGAACAATATGGTGGCCAAGACGATGTCTGGATTGGAAAGACTTTGTACAGGTATGTATATTTATATGTAATTTCAATGAATTGAAGTAAACAGTTTGAAACAGCAGTCAACCTTGGCTTGACAGTCGCCTGAATCGTCCAACCGACTTGGCCTTCCCCATCATGGAAGGCTGCACACATAGGACACCCTACATTATATATATGCTTAATACTAATTGCAATTGGTTGTGGATCGATCCCACTATATAATTTGCACCGTCCTTATCTTGATCCAATAAATGAGAGGATCGCACAATTATTTTATTTTATTTTACACACAACTCAAAAGTTTAATTCTCATTCTTTGTATCAAGATAGAGAAAATGTATAATATTTTGACTGAATAGAATTCACAGTCAACTGTTACAGTAGATGATATTATAGATATAAGATAAAGTTTTTGATCTAATCTGAATCATTGGTGGAAACTGGAAAGATATAACGGCTTAAAAGATTTATCATCTGCCACAATCTTCATAGCATTACACTAATTAACGTATGATTTTGTTCCTTCCGTTAGAAATAATGGCAGATGATTTTATTAATTAAATCAATTTTCATGGTCTCATTTTCTTTCTTGTGAGGGCTCTCATAAAATTTGTTAAATCTTAGCATTGTATTAAATGAAAATTGAGATTTTTTTCCAAAAATACATGATGTTTTTAATATAGAACACTCATTTTGGTATAGGGAGAGATCTGGTTTATGTCTCTTAACTTGTTCTCATTTGTCTGAATAATTGAACTAAGTGTAGATACACTAAACTACCTATGAGAATAATTAGTTGTACGTAACTAACTTACATGAATGTAGATACACTAAACCACCTATGAGATTAGTTAGCTGTACGTCTCTTAACTTGTTCTTATTTGTGTGGATAATTGAACTAAATGTAGTACACAATGGTGGACTAAGGAAATATTTTATGGGAGGGGAAGATTTATTTATTTTTATTTAAAAATACCATATATGTAGAATAAATAACCTATTGAAAATTTATGACCCATACATACAATAATATGTATTGTATGTGTTGTGGTTAGTTCTCTTCGTTATTACCAAGAAGTTTGAGTTCAAACCTTAGCCGTGATATTTTATAAATACTATTTTAAAAATTAATTTTTAAAGAACAAAAAACACTAACCAAAATTTTAAGAATAGAAAACACTAACCAACCAAGGCTTGAACTCCTAACCAAATGAATAAATACCACGTCTTTACCACTTCAGCTAAACGAATAACATGTCGTGTTCTTTCATATATAATACATATCATAATCTAACAGAAGGTAACTGACCTTCCTTGTCCAAGTGTGGGTCACTCGAAGAAAACTTCTAAACCTAGCCATCTAATCAATTATAACTTTTAGCAAGTGCAAGTTCCTAGCTATCTAGCTGCTTCATGCTATTTCAAAATCCCACAAGATTCTCGGCTCTTGTAAAATATATATTATATACGTACATATATACAGAGATGAAGGTAAATAATAGATGGGGTATGTTTAGTTAGTAACGTTTATTTCGAAAACATATAGAGCGTTTGGACTCAAAACACTGCATAAATAAATTAAATAAGTTATTTTCAGGTAAATAATATCTTCAAATGTGTTTGAACATTCAAACGGACCAAACACCCACAAACTGATAGTCAAACAAGTAGGAAGAGAGAAAGTACATACTACACAAGCAGAAGGAGTTGAACATTTTCTGCACTTTAAGAGTGAGAGTGATACTTAATTTGTCCCTCAAATAATTCATTAAAAATGACATATGGGTAGCGGTGAGAGATTTCGATTCTGATTCGGGTTTTTTCTGTTGGACAGCCCATGTACCTTGAACTTCCATTTATACATTTATTGTTTTAATTTAGTTAAGTACATACATATAGAGACACTTATGGAAACGTGGCCTGGTGGTTGGTATGACTTTTGCCTTATCATAAACTGTATTCTTGGAAGTTACACTTGGGCTAATTTACAAGTGAATTTTGGAAGCATTTTTATGTAATTAGGTTCAATTCAGATTCTCAATTGGTCTAGTCATACATGCATACATACGAGTCTATATGACATCTCAACTAACATTAAAAGACAACTAGATGATTATATAAGTATATATTTCAATAAGATAATACAAAGAGTGAATAATTAGAGGGATAGTGTCGTCATTTTAAAACATATTTCAATGTATGTATAATTTAAATGTGTGAGCAATTTACTTGCCCCATTTTATCAACTATTTTTTTTTCTGACAGAATGCCTTATGTGAACAATAACATATATCTTGAGCTAGCAAAACTGGACTACGCTAAATGCCAGGCAATTCATCAGCTTGAATGGACTCATATGAAAAAGTAAGACACTCATCTCAATTAAACACCTATCGAGGAGTATTCCTCTGTCCAAAAATGGGATCCTCAGTTACGGACGGAGGGCAAAACTAAATATTTGTTCAACCCACGAGATGTACCTCTAATGCCGATACTAATTAGTTCGACAGTCATGTATTACACGGGATATATCTTTCGTGTCACATGTTATTCTTGAATTTGAATGAACATCATATGATGTGAGAGATGCAGCTCATAATACAATCTTGGTGAACTAATTAACTTAAAATTAGGGTACACATTGTTTCGATCTTCTATTGAGTTTTGACCTAAATAAGCTATCCTCTACAGATGGTACGCAGAATGCAACCTTCAGGAATTTGGAATGAGCGAAAGCAGTCTTCTCTTATCGTATTATTTGGCCACGTCGAATTTGTTCGAGCCAGAATTGTCAACCTTGCGATTCGCCTGGGCTAAAACCGCAACTTTGGTTGAGACAATCAGATCATATTTTGGGACAGTGAAAAACTCCATTGATCAAAGAAAAGCCTTTGTTCATGAGTTCAAGAAGAGTAGTGAGAACTTAGACTATGTCCATTATGAAAGGTAACATTTCATAACAAACTTTTAATTGTCAGAATTTTTGTTCTAAAAATCGTTAGACAAACCTAGTTGACGCAGGTAGAATTCGACACCTAAATGAGAGTTCTACAGAGATTAATCAAACTTATACGCTCAATTAATTAAACCGATGAAAGACTGCTTATAGTTTAGATGGAAATTGAATGGACCTTAGACCAAAATTTTTAGAACACTCACATATGTTCATATCAAAATCAACATTTTCCTAAAATTTTGGACTTCGGCATATTTCTCTTTTTGATCAAAGCAGATACGAGGCAGGGGGGGAGCTCATCGGAACACTGCTACGAACCCTAAAACAGCTCTCACTGGACGCACTGGTGGCGCACGGTACAGACATCCATCACCACCTCCGACATGCCGTGAGTTTCTCTCTGTATATGTATATGCAACCAGTCATCCAAAGGAACAATCACATCAATGGTGCCGATTCAAATTGTGTTTTTATCGTTTGTGTTTTACTTGTTATAGTGGGAAATGTGGCTGCTGACATGGCAAGAGGAAGGTGACGTGGACAAAGGGCAAGCAGAACTCTTAGAGCGCACCATAAATATCTGCGCCGACCGCTGGACATCGGAGAAGCTACTGTCCCATCCTCAGTATCAACGTCTCTCCAATATCACCAATCAAGTCTGCCGCCAACTTCGTCTTTTTCAATACCAGAAGGTAATTACAGGTTCTCATAATAAATGAAACTTTCTGACAATTGTCTAAAATTTTAAATTGCATGAAAAATATATTATAATAATTTATTTTTAAAATATTTAAATTATAATTAAAATACAATATACGAATATATTAAAAAGAAAAAAATAAATTATTTTTATATACTTTTAATGTTTCTTAAAATTTTTGTCACATAACCGTTAAAAAATATTTCGTTTATTACGGGACAGATGAAGTACTCCACACACTCACACACATAATTACATACTCCACACACACACACACAAATAGAGGAAATATCCCTATCTATTAAATTGACCAGGAAGTACCACATTAGTTATTAACGAAAATATTAATTTATTAGGTAAAAATAGCGGTTCTCTCTCTCTCCATCGTCAAAAATATGTTTGAAGTCCAAAATATTTTTTGTCCCAAAAAAATTTTTAAAGTGCACAATTCGGACTAAAAAAATTACATAAACCCATAAAAGTACTAATTTCAATATCGAAAATAATTTATTCTCCGAAATTAATTATTTAATTGAGATATCGCAACAAACATGAACTATTTATAATTGTTGAAATAAAATTTAAATTTTTATGGTGAATCTCATTATTAATTTAACCTTTTCACTTAATAAACAACTAGATAAAAGTAAGCGAATCGATATTAGCGGATTGCCTTATATGACTGTTGAAACTCATAGTCTCTTTTATAAATCTTTTGTATCAGTGGGTCGAGAACCAAGACCTGGAACCAAGCTTACTAGTCAAATTTAAATTTAAAATCGGAAAATATAATGTGACTCTTTCAATGACGACAAAATTTCGTTGTGTTGCTCATATGGGAACAATATAGTTAAAAACAGATCAAAATTTATACTCCTATTCTTTAAATTTCTTAATGTGTGATTTTTTTTTTTTTTTTGTGTGTGTGTGTGAGAGAGAGAGAGAGAGAGAGAGGATCATGCTGCAGCATCGAGAGATCGAGAGAGAGAGAGAGGGGAGGGGATCATGCTGCGGCATCTTTTAGCTCCATGCACCAAGCTTATCATTGTTGAAAAAATTTAGACCTGCAACTGGAGCATATCTAGCGGAGTACATATACTCCATACTTCATATGTCCCAGTTAATTAATTAAAATTTATATTTTGAAGTATTAATTATTTAAATATTAAATAATTATCTTCAATTTTCAAAATCAGGAACATGACGAAGATAGCCGCAATAAACTCACAGATGGCATTACAACCATGGAAATAGAATCGAGCATGCAAGAATTAGTGCAGCTTGTGTTCTGCAACTCCTCGGACGGTCTGGATCAAGAGTTCAAGCAGACGTTTTTTATGGTAGCAAGGACTTTCTACTACACTGCCTATTTAGACCTTGAGACTATCCATGACCACATCACCGACGTACTGTTTGAGAGGGGATCAGAGGGTACAATGGTCCATGATTCCTATATGTAATATTATAATTTAATTTCTCTTCATTATATAAGAAAATATACTAAATAGTTTAATCAGCGCAGTAATCAAACTATTTAGACAAGTCATGTAGTTGACTTTTGTACCTATCTTTCTACACACTTGGTATAAATATAGAGATTTGTCACTTCCACCTAGTAAATTGGTAATCGCACTATCATGTCTTTATTTTTCAAGTAATACAAACTTGTCCTTTCAATTTTAAATGTGATATTTATTGATGAAAATATAATTTTTTTAAATATAAAGTTCATTTGGCACCAGCAAGGGAAAACAATAACATGGAGTAATGCACAAAGATGTATACATAAATATCAGCTCATTGGATCACAGGAGGAGTGTTAAACGAGAGACCGTTTATCTTGATTCATTTAATTAAATAAATTTTTTTTATCAAGTTTTAAATGAGTTAAGTTCGATTTTTTTCATAAATAAATAATTAAAATATATAATATGATCGAATTCTCAACGGATCGCGATCTCGACTTGTTAAACTACAAGAAAGTTCTTACTGAGCAAGGGCCAAAATCCTAAATGAGCCATAACTTGAGTGTTAAACGAGAGCCTGGCTCATTAACACCCTAATATCACTTTAAAAAGGAGTTTCACGAGTTAAGATTAGTGGATGTATATGAGAAAAGCATATTTAGTTGTTTTTGCCTCTTTTGAGCTACCTAGTTGGTTAGTGGGTTCCTAGGTTTGTAGTTCTTTACAAGTCTATGAAAAATGGCATGCAAACTCATCAAGTAACCCATGACAAAAGTTAACGCACCAAATACCCAAACTGACGATAAGAGATTTGGTTTGCCCCTTCAAAACATACGAGGAAAGTTTAATTCCTCAACTCAAATTTGCTCTTGTCATTTCAAACTGACTAGAAATAGTTTGATTTAGCGATATAACTCACCGAGTTAAATGCATCGGTGAAACAGGTTTAAAGAGGATGAACTAAATCGATAAGAAAAGATTCCAATGCTCAAAAAGTCAAAAAGATGGGGGTCAACATAGTTTTGAAGTAAATATATCTCAAAGTTTTGAGAGGCATTGTCAACTTGTATATGAGATTTTATTTTATTTTTCTACACAAACCAGGGCGGACCCATACAAGGGCAAGGAAGGGCCAATGCCCTCCCTTGAATGCTAATTTATACTACTCTCTATGTTTCCAAAAAAAAAAAAAAAAGATGAATAAAATATAAAAAATACGTAAATTAAAAAAAATAAATTTTTTATGAGAGAGTATTTTTTTTGACAAAATTATCATTGTAAGTATATTTTATAATAATTGAAAGAGGAAAAAAAAAAAAAACTTGATGTGACATAAAGTGAGGATAAAAAAATAATTACAAACTAAAAATAATAAATTAAATCATTCTTTTTGAAACGATGAAAAAAATACTTAAACTCATTCTTCTTTTTAGTAAAGATAAAATATTAGACACTCAGCACAACGACATGGAATTGACATAGGTGATGTGGGAAAGTATTTCATAAACAATCAATTGCTTAACAGCTCCAATCCTGTCAAATGCTTTTTACTGCTTAATTTTTTTACCTTTCGTAAACGACTAATATAAAAAGAAACGCAACAAGAAAGGCTCTAGCTCAAGCTTCCAGATTCAAAATGAGACAAACAACCGCTTCACCAGAGACATTCCAATGTGAATATTCCCCAATAATATCTTTATTGTGTGATACTAATTTTCCTTCTTTCTTTCTTTCTTTTTTTTTTTTTTTGTGTGTGTGTACAAATTTTGCCCTCCCATAAGTTTTAGTCTGGGTCAGCCACTGACACAAACATATATATATATATATATATATAATGAGACAACGTAGTTGAGTTGAGTTGAGAGCTCAGTTGACAACTAATTCGGTCAACGATCTTGTATTAACTGCATTAGCCGTAGTAATGTGGCTACAACATGTTGTCACCAATGCAGCCAGTACAAGACTGCCAACCAAATTAGCTGTTGTGTTTCCTTTTTCTAAATATAACAGGTTGCCATCATAATGAGGGCATTGAGCATGGGCTGAAAGGGCATGAGCAATGATGAAGAAGAGTGCAATCAGTGAAAGGCTTTTGCAACTGAGATTGGAGTGGCATATACTAGTCAACATGATGCAAAATCATTTCACAGATAAGGAAAGATACTCAAAAGCACTCAACGCTAGAACATCATGAAGATAGAAGCACAGGAATATGATTTTCTTCTTTTCAAAGAAAAGAACACCAAATCTGGTGTGTTGCTCCCTCCAAACACGTATTGCTACTTTTTATCATGTTTGGCCCATATCCAGAATCACGACGAGACCATGTGGAACCACTCTCTTTTTTTCACTTGGGGAATCAGCAAACATGAACACAAGGTTGGCAAACATGGTTCCCGGCCCCAAATCTGCAAATGGGCTGGTCCTACTCCCTGCTTTTCCAGTCAAAAGGAGAATGGAACACTAAATATGGCTGGAAAAGCTTTTTGAACCTATCGGTATCAGTTGAGGCTTGGAAGCATTATGCAGCCATCAACTTCATCATTGATTCAATGAAGGAGAGGACGTTTTCCTATACGCATCAGAAAATGGATCATCTGGCTCGCTTTGGGGATCCTTAAAGTCGAGCAATATACGTATGAGCCCTAGAGGCTCGGCTTACTAACAACATAGTAAAATTCTAAGCCCAATCCACTAATACGGTATGTAACTATGAACAAGTTATAGTCTCTACTCAAACATAACATATTCCAGGCGAACTCAGTAAGATCTATCTGGCACTCCACAAGTCTCATACTTAAAGGACTTAATTTTTTTGACTTCATTGCACATTTCTTACTCATTATGTAATTCAAATTAATTAAGAAATCCTAGGCAGGCGACATTAATTGGTGGTTCACATTACATGTGAAGATGTTTAATAATGTAAATGCACTGGTGTGAAAAGTATTATATAGCGAAGAGAATCTTAGAAGAAAGAAGGATAAGCCGAAATACATGGTGTTGTGAAAAGAGATTTGCCAAAGGAATTATTATGAGAACTTTGACAAGAGTGAATGGAAGTCTAGCAGTTTGCCAGTATATTTTAGTTTTTATTACTATGTTATATTTTTGTTTATTAATTTATGGGGTCAGGCAGATACAATATAATGTAACAAATACAATCAGTATTTTTAGTAAAACGACGACATTTTTTCTATTTTGTTATTTCCATCTTACAAACCAACGTCGTTTTGCTATATGATACAAGGTGTTTTACGTTTCGCTATATGATACAAGGTGTTTTACATTATGATGTATCCTACAAGATACATATCATTATATCTATCTTTTTTCTTTTTATTTATAAGTTATTGTTATTGTGTATATTTTATTATTTTCCAATTTTTATTACTTTTATTTATAAATTTTATGTTTCTAGGTATGTTTTCTTATTTGGCTGTGTTTTTATTTCTTTTCTATCCTGTTATTTAATTTTTCCTTCTCTCACAGGATATTTTCATAGCTATTTATTTTTTTTCCATTTTATCTTGTTCCTCAACTCTCTTTAACTCCTCATATGAGATTCATTTTCCCCCAACACCTAGTTTTTTTTAAAAAAAGGTGCAGTAAAACATACAAAATCAGATTCCAAGCTGGAGAAGATGGAAAATGAATCCCATATGTAAAGTAGAAATACAGGGGCAAGGATAAAAATTAATAAATGAAACAGATTACAGGTAAAAGAGTAAAATAACTACAAACAAATAAAAGAAAAAAACTAAAATATAGAAGCCAAAAAAATAAAACATACTCATATAAATAAAATAAGTGCATAATAAATGCCAACATACAAAGCCATCCCTCATTTTCCATACCCCAAGTCCCACGCAAATCTAAGATTCTTACTCCCCACATCTCTAGATGTAAAATGGGTTACAAGCATGGAAAATGTCAACCAAACTATGTTTGAGAAAAGTTGAAAAGAAAGCAAACCTAATCATACTCCAATTCATCTGGAGTAACTGGTCGCTTGAGGGGGATGATAGACTTTTTCTCCACGTCCTGAGATAATGCTTTCCTCATATCTGGAAATGAATCAATATTAAATAAAAGTTGGTGCGAGTAAACATTTATGAAGCAGAACATCCAAATTCTATGGATGACAATACTCACCCAAACCGTCTTCCTCCCCAGAGTAGTACCGCAGCACGCGTCTGTAGATTACATAATCAAGCTGCAAGAAAGGTGTGGAATGAATGGAAAATCACAAGGTAAGCTATTGAGAAATATGAATTCTCAACTATTTTACACACAGTAACAATTAATGACAATAGCAGAAAAGTAGAATTCGGCCAGTAGGCTACATCTTCATATTTAAATTATTTGTTCAATTTTAATATTAAATTCATATGCAAACTGAATAGACCAAAAGGCTTGACCATAAAAAAGGAACCCACACAAATAGTGACTACTAGCAAAACGAGTCCACCTACTGAGTGTCAGCTCAACTTTTGATAATTTGGGGGAGGGAGTAACGGACAACATGGTACTTGCTTCTTGGGATGTCACAAGTAACACAACTCAAATAAGTTAAGGAATTGACAATGGATATAATATGGCGGGAACTAGGGTGCAGGAACAACATACATTGACTGAGCCATCAATGGATGACATTTGAAGATAATTTGGAAAGCCACAGTTCCAAAAGTGCAGTCTTGAATCCCAGGATGCAGTTAATAACCAATAACTCATGACAAGGAGTTTGATTTTCAATATGAATACAATTATCTGGAATATATATGAAACACTTTACTTAAGAACTTAACTCATCATTTATTGTCTTCTTCCAGCAGCAACTACCCTTAGGTCGCGCACTAGGTAAACCACCTAGGTGCACGCAATACCTCACCAATCACGCATACCAGATAATCCCATTAGTAAATTATGTGTGAGTAGCCCAAGAAATTTATTCCCGCTCCGGGGTTTCAAATCCAAGATCTATGCAGTTTCTATTCAAGCACTTATCTTGGAGTTCACTACCGCTTGGCCAAGCACTTGGGGGTTCTATTAATGTCATAATTCATCTCATTAAAGGGCATAAGCCTATTTATATGGGCAACAGGGGAGCTTTACACAATGTCCACACAAGTCTTACAAATAAAGACAAGGCATTCAAGAGAAGAAACCTACATTGAGTCTTTCACTAACACACTTTAAAATGCATCGTTGCATGCTAAGGTTCCACTATGCAGGGCAAGCAAAAATGCAATAGCGTTGGACCAAAAAGAATTACCGCGGATAGAGAAGAAGAAGAATTACCTTTTCATACATCTTTATGGCCGGAGTGTTTGATGCTCTCACAAAGAGGTCTACAAAGTACGCCTTATCACTGTAAAAAGGAGGCTCTTCTTACTAACCACGAAACAGGGGAAAGAATTCAAAACAATAAGAAAATCCAGTAAAAAAATATATTGCAATACTTTAAATCCACCGCACATCCATAAATATAAAGCAGGTATATATATATATATGATGTGCAGTTGAGCATGCATTTCTTATTATTCTTCATTTTGGTTTCCATCTAAAAGATTAAATATGAAAGAGGGGAGCCAATATATGACATATCCTAAAATAAACAGAGAGCCGTAAGGACCTAACAATTTAACCAAGCTTGGCAATATTGTCAATATGTGTGTTACTTCAATGTCTTCGTTTATAAGTTCTCGGTATAAAAAAAAGGACAATGAATTTGATCTAATTCTATAATTTTCAAAAACTTAAGCTCTAACCATTTAAACGACCAAAAACTAGAAGTTACTTTCTGGTTATGGTTAGCGAAGAATACAACTAAATCTTTTGCTGAGTATAGTAATTAAACAATATTATTGTCAAAGTTAGTTGCAAAACTAAAAAGGACCAATTACAAAGGTATTTAACTAGAAATATACCAAAATAGGGGTAACAGATAAAAAATGTGTGTTGTTTCCTAAAGTTACAGTGGATTTTGACTTATCTTATAATATAGAAAGTGGACAGAAGTAAAAGGTGATTCTTATTTTTTCTAAAATTACGGCTGGCAAAACTAAGTGAAGATGGAATAACAAAGAAGTAACTCGTCTTCTGAGTAGAAAGGCTGGATTCAATACAGTACAACAAAAAGTAGGTACCACAGAGTAAACCCAAGTTAGGTGTTGCTTAACATTAATACAGTATTAGGCATTAATGAGGATAAATAGGTTAATTACTGATAATATTCCCTCCATTCTTGTAACATGAAAGTAAAAAATGGGACCTCTTGCAACTGAAATTCTGTATGGATTCAGGCATGCCCAATACTATCATAATATCAGAAAAAAGGAAGGCTTGTTAGCTAAAGATATGGAGGCATATACAGCCTTACAAGGTATGTTCTATTAGAAATAACGACTTACCCATTGACTTATATGACTTTTATTTGGGATTATTCTGCATGAGATGGTAAAGGAAAAACATAAAGTAAAACAACTTACTGAAAAAAGAAAATACAGGAATAAGAACATAGAGAACAGGCCACACAAATATGGTCACCTTTAAATGGGGTTAGCAAGCCAGGTCATCTGGTAGGCTGTTCGAGAAAGTTCTATAACGAACCTAACTTTTTAATAAGTTCTATACAGCACCAGACTTACATATTGTCACTGATGTCTTCCAGCATGTTCATCAATTTCTTGGCCAATTGTTGCCTGCGGTATTCAGGAGCTACAGTTACTGCAGTGACGTGACCATGCCAAGACTCGCCTTGCCCTTCAACTTTTCCCATAACTGCAGGTATATTATAAACCTTAGGTCCATATAACCTCATTCCAGTTCATGTGCACATTATTACAAAGTTATAGGTGCATGAGGAACATAGGCAACTAAATCGTCAAAACAGAGTCAGCTTTGGTTTTGTTCTCAAGATTACCAAAATGAGTAGTTGAACTTTAGCAAATGACTTAATCCATACAAATTACACAAATTGCACCAGTTCCCTATATATTTCAACTCATGCATTATAGGATTGTTTGGAATAACATCACTTCTAGAAAATATTGCTAGTCTTTGGAGTGCTTTGAGCACATCCCTTTGTCATGCGACTCACACCTAGGCCCCAAGGAGACCTTTGCCCTCGGTGTACCTCGCACCTTTAATAACCTGGGCCCTAGGCGGTATTCTACCAACTCATTTGTCTAACCGCCTAGGCCCTGACCTAAGCAGAATTAGTCCTTACTACATTAAAAATTCTGAATGCTTGTACTTGAAATGAAATTGTTGTGCCTTTTAATATCATTTTCTTGAGAATTTCCAAGTACAACGTATAATTTTTACGTACAAATGTACATATAAAACAAGTATAAATGGTTAGGCTCTTCCTATATCGACTAGGTCCACTAGAGCCAGCCTTCTATAACACTAGCAAGGTAAACATGAGATAAAAATTTATCCTTAATTTTGTAATTTCTTCCAAACGTGACTCTGTTTTTGTAACAGAGGGAGAAACACAGTAGAACTGATACAATTACAAGAAATATTTGAACACAAATGCCTACAAAGTGAGAGAACATACTGTATCCCATAACACGGTTGCCGGGAGCTTCAGCAACATGGAAATAGTCGGGCCAGCGTGCCAAGTAGGTCATGTAGAATGACATATTGAACTGGAAAAATCATATCCAACACACTGAAGAATTTCAAAACCCTCCACACCCTCAAATCTCACTCCAATATCGTAAGAGCTGGATAACTATACAATAAACAAACAAATAAACACATATATAACTGAAACTTACAGTCTCGGTGAGGTGATCGAGATTTACGGATGCGAAACGAAGAAGGTCATTGCAGCAAAATCTTCGAATCGTCGTCATCTCTCTTCTCTGCAACCTTGTTTGGCGGGGGAAATTGGGCCTGCCCTAGTCCCACGAGGATTTCAGCAATTATTGTTGACGACCCGATGGGTCGGTCCCCGTGACCCGGCTTTACCGCACCTGTCGACTTTATTTCTCAAATTATTTTGTTTCCAATGGATCCTAGTTACAGACTTACAGCCCAAGCCGTTTTGAGTCCGAATGCCGTCTTTTAGTAAGTAGTGTAGAATGTGGATAGGGCCGTCGAACGAACTAAATTGGACGAAGCAATCAATAAGTTGAACCTTTATGGGCCTACTCACATGACATGGGCATAAAATGGCCGACCTATTGAGTTGGACGCCCGACGAATTTTTTTATTATATTTTTGTATCATTTTATTCATTTTCTTTGGTATAAAAATTTATATTTATATTTATTACTTAAGTTTATACTTAAAAAAATAATAATTATTATTTTAATATATATTTAAATTTCAAGAAATATTTTTAATAAAATTTAACTATCTATAGATTAAAAAATAGAAAACAACTAAACATAACAAGTAAAATTCAATATGCATTTTTTAATCTAATTAGAAAATATTTAACTAATACAACAGAAATAAAAAGATATTTATATTGAAATAAAGTGTAAAATCTGAATATTATTATATAAAAATTCATGGTAAGTTAATTTTTTTTTCTTGTTATTAAGTACTTCATCCGTCCCATTAAAATTGCAACACTTTTCTTTTTTGGACGTTTAAATGTAATTTCAACCTTCTTTTTTTGGAAAATTTAATAAGATAAATTAATTAAATTATTATTATTTTATCAAATATGACTCACCACTTCAATCACTACTTTAACATTATGGGTCCTTAATTCAATCACTATTCTACTATTTAAAATTATAATATCAACACTGTGTGTTGGAGTCGGCCCGATTTTCCCCTTTGACCTAGTCTACCCGATTGTCCAGCTAAATAGTCTTAGTATCGGTCAACTTGCAAAACGAGCAACACGGGACATTTTGGACCTTGTTTCCTCATTCGAAACTCAAGTCAGCGATTACTATTAATGCAAAGATTTTTTAAAGAGATAAATATTGTATTGTCATAGTTAGAGAGTTCTGACTCTTTTTACGGTGGTAATGAATGAGTATTTATAGGAGTCCCATTGTAGCTCGAGGGTCGAGGGTACAGTAGTCGTAGGTCCCGCTTGAGTTGAGTTGGCTTGGCCGGCTCAGCTCTTGTTGGACCTATTGGGCGGACTAAGCACACGTTGAGCCCAATGTTTGTTTATTGGTTCTCATGATTTCTGTTGGGCTAGGCCCAAGTTAAGGAGAGTGGTGCGGGCGATCGCCGGGCTAATACTCGTGGAAAATGGTCGGTTGCCCGAGGGTCTGTAGTGAAACTACTGACGAGCGAGCAGGAGAATTGATAATGACCGGTCGTGTAAGAACTCAATATTTTTAATATGTTATGAAATTTATTTATCTTTAATAGTATAGTATTTTGGGGATAAAATAAATTGTATGGTGCTAAATGCAAATATTGGTTTCCGACAACAAAAATGTCAACGTTAAAGTTATAAAATATTTGTTCTCGTATTGTGTGCCGCATAGTATTTGTGGACCCCACAACGGAATACGTGTGGATCCCACAACGAAAAACGTGTGGACCCCACTAATATTTGTCGGACGACTTTTG
>JAUMHB010032971.1:0-20940 GCA_032359685.1 Pittosporum tobira | reverse complement strand
TCTCGGGATTTTTTTCCTACATTACTTTTACCTTAGCACAAGCGCTAAGCGAGAATAATTCCTTCCTAGCCGTCCATTTCAATCGTGCAACTTGCATGAAACCCCGTCTTTTCAATTAAAAGCTCGATATTCTTACTATAATTATATTAATATGAAATATGAATTACTTAAGCTGATCCCCATCGCCATCTTCTTTTGCATCTGTTGAATCCGCTTTCCCAGTTGGTAGTCGGCGGGAGGTGGAGATTAGTTCGTTGCTTCAGGAGAACAAATAGGTGGGGCACCTAGGTTCTTCGGATGGATAGGGACTAAAGTGCCTTGAGTCAGCGCAGGTGACGTCTAGCTTCCAAGCATGGGATATCCAGGAGGGGATGACAGAGAATTTTATTTCAACATGGGTGGAGGCAGCCATATTCTAGAAAGATTTATGACCGATGGATCTGGTACTGGATAATTGATTCATTGTTTCGCCCCTCCCGGTCGGTGTCAAGCAGATGGAACTTCGGAAGATGGATTCCAATAGCTTGTGGTCTCCTTCTCAAGCTTCCACCCACGTTCTTCACTTCTTTCCATCGGCCCACAGGGAGAGGAATCAGGGGCCGCACATTGGACCTGGGAGCGGAATGAAGAGATTTGGATTAGAAGTGGGATGGCAAAGGATTGGACCTAGAGTATGAAGATGCAGGGGGAGATGGCCACAGATGCCCAGATACTGGTGAAGAGAAGACAAGTTGTAGAGTTCCGGTGAAGGAGGAATTATTCTCGCTTAGCGCTTGTGCTAAGGAAGTGGAAGCAAGGTTTTTTATTCCTAAGAGTGAATGAGTGATATTAGCTCTTCTAGTAGCTCCTCTGATAGTAGCAGTAGCTCTTTTGAGATAGCCTCTCTATGGCAATTTGTCTTTAGTAAAAAGCCTGAAAATCCATTTTGTTAAAAAGAGCGGATAGGCGTACGGAGGTGAAGCGGCTTACCTTCCTTTCATTCCAATATGGCCTGCGACTTCATCTGAATCAGAATCTGGATCTTCCTCAGCACTTGGGATCGGCCACTCATCTGGAGTATGTCACCTGGTCTGGCCTGGCTGATGAAAGATCTCGTTTTTATGACCATCTTTCTTAAGCCAAAAGAGGAGCTTAGCTCTCATAGGGCTCGGCTACTATAGCTCGAGGCTGTATTTCGTCCATCATAGAATAGAAATCTATAAATAGAGGAGTCGGCGGACAAACGCCTTACGTGATAAGGGCTTTAGGTCCAATTTCTGCTGTTTAGCTCAATGCGCTATCCAGATCTCGAATCATTGGAATTCGCTTTGCTTGCTTTCCGGTCTATTATATAAAAAGTATTCCCCGGTCAAACTGGTCTGGAATCAATCAGTAGTACGTCCCGCGCTTGATTGGCGAAGGAAAACCGGGAATTTTGAATCTGGAATTTCGATATCAACTGCCCGGTCGAAACGATCGATCCTGGTCCAAAGTCTTGATCGATCGAGCTCTCGTTCTCTATCTGGCCGGGTGATAGGTGCTTTGCTTTCTCTTTATCTTTCTTCTTCTATTTTCATTCTTATTTCTGCTTTTCTTTCCCCTCTTCTCTTATCGTCGAATTCTTTTCTTTTTTTATTTTCAAAAAAAGAGAAATTTTCATCATCATGTACAGCAATTCCACCAGAGAGAATTCAACCATAAATAAAGGAAAAAAGCAATTCGCCGAAGCAAAGACTTACTAATCAAAGTTGTTTGCATTGCACTGGATGTAATTTTCTTGTTGAGTTTGAACTTCCGGAACTCTTGAACTAAAGGAAGGAAAGCGTACTTCGCTAGCCAGGCTAATAGGCCAAACCAACCCAGGGCAGGCAACTAAATTTACAGGATGGTATCCGTAAACGGATGGAACAGCAGGAGTGATTCGGGGAAGGTGGGGTGGAGGGCTTTTGGGTATGCGTTATAACATAGGCGGTGACTACGTTTTTCCGTTGGTTGATGCTGCATATCGCACGCTTGTTATATTTGTTTATATAGTTATAACACTAAGTGCCTATCAATTAGTTCCAAGAAAGCGTCCGTTCGCGTCAAGAATAGAGGTTTTTGATGTAGTTGCTCGCGGAGCTTTCGCCAGTGATCCCTGGCGGAACAACCCCGGCGTTAGCAGCCGGAGGGAAACCCCCAGCAAGTTCCGCCGCAGGAGGTTGGGGCTCACGAGCGGGTAGGGGTGGGGTTTGGTTCACACTACTCATTTCCGAGCTGGATGCGCCGGAAGGGACCATTCTGTTTTGGAGGCTTTCCCAATCTAGTAAATGAGTTATGCCTCTTGCTTTCAGCATGTCCGCGCATCGGCCCTACGGAGAAGACCATGCAGAGGAGGAGATTTGTGCTCGAACTCTATATTCTGAATTTGAATATTGATAGGGATCCAATATGAGTTCTGTCCTTCATATAGAGACTTAGAATATAATGACTTCTCTCCGTAATGGACTTCCTTTCATTCATTCAAGAGCACCTCTCGAGATAGGATAGATGATTTGAGAAAGATTTCATGGATATGCTTCAAAATCTGCACTGTCCCCGTTCAGGGGGTTTCAGGGGGAATTAGGGGGTACGGGGGGAGGAGAGAAAGAACGCATGCATGGAGATTCTGTCTGTCGGAGGAGATATTCCACGTGATCCCCGAAAGGGAAAGCTGTACCTGTAGCTGGATTGAGTCCTTCGCCATTTATGATAGCTATTCCTGATTCTTTCTTGTCACCCTCTCAAGTCAAGGAGAAGCCATGGGCTCGAACCTTACCAGATAGAATGAGAAAGGGGATGAGAGTGTACCTTTCGATCCAGACCCTGCCAGAGTCAACATGGTACCTTATAGTTAAGTTTCGACATTATCTTATTCAACGGTGGTAGAGATATAGTATAGTAAGAGTGTAGTTCAGTTCATTGAGACATCCTATGCCTAATGGCAATAGTACGGTCTTACTTCTTAGCAACGAAGCTGGTTCGAACTGACTAACGACATGGTAAACTTCTTCAAGTCAAGCAAGAATCTTTGTTTGCCCAGCATCCGAAGCATCGACAGAAAGAGAATGATATTCATACCAAAGTAGCAGCTACAGCTATACAAAACAAAGACTGGAGAGAAAGAAAAGGGGTTCAAGGAGCTAACCAATAGTCGAAGAATCTGAAAAGGAATTCTTATCGCTTAGCGCTCGTGCTAAGGAAGACCCCCTTTCGCGAAACCAAAGATGGAAAGCATGCTTCTTCTCCATATAGATGAGCAATGGAGCTAGTGTGGGTTCTCCCTCTTTTATTTCTTCATTGCCGTAACAACTATTATTATATAGTCGAGTTGAAAGGTGAAAGCGCCTTTTTCTATCTATAAGAAAGGAAAGGTTCAAAATGAAGTACCTGAGTCAGCCTATTTTGCTAACCCTCAGCCGCTTGAGTGAGGGTGACGGTCTTCGGGCTCATGGGCCTAGGGCCATTTCAAGGAGGTACTTTTATTCAAATGGGGAAGTTTATAGAGAACATTACGCAAATGTACAATCGCACAAGCATATATGAATTCTTAATATGACTAAGAAAACGACTACAAAAATACCAATGCTGAATGATTCTTTCTTTCCTCGACGAGGCCACGGGGCAAGGCATTATGGCTTTTGTCGGAGTCTCATGGCAGCTAAGAGGAGACCAAGAATTTCTTGCTCACATACGCAATTCTGGAGTATAGTCTGGTGAGCACAATTCTCAGTATCGTCCGGGAGCTCGTCCCTTAATAGGAGGCAAAAGAAAGCTGTTGATGAGGGAACATCTTTCAAATACTTTAAATTCTACTCAAAATCTTCAGTTTGCTCTTTTTCTGGGCGTGGAGCAATATGGGCACTGGGGTAAATCAATCTGCTCGCAGCTCCTGTCTGTCTGCTATGATGGGTGAAGAAGAAGGTTCCCTCCCAAGTTCAGAGGTATTGGGAATGGAATTGATTGAAGGTTATTGAGACGGATCCTCCAGAGTACTTCCCTCATAAGGCGGTATGATCACAACGTCTGACTTAGCCAACAGGGGAGGGTTTTGTGGCCATGGATGTAGGGCAGAATGGGAAGGCTAGTTACAATTGGAAGTTTAATAGTCTTTCCTTCGACCCTCGTGTTAATGATTTCGGCAATAATAGAATAAGGGGAGTCTACTCCTTCCCTTTCCTCCCCCCGGATACTAATAGGCGCTATCTTTTGCCTGAAGGAGCGTGAATCCGCCTCTTCACTCCTTTATGAATTTCTCTAATTGTTAAATATGATTGATAAAGACAAAGACCAATATTCTAAAGGCAATAAACCCATTGTACATTTGTCTTTCTTTCGGCCTTACTCGTAAAGAGCTGAACGAGATGGTTTTGTTTTGACCTGTTATTCGCGAAGGTGGTTTACGCGAGAGTGACAAGAAAGAATCGGGTTCAAATATTGACCCAGAAGACAAGCTATGCAGAGTCAAGATCAGAACTGTGGAGCGAGCACATGATTGAAATCCCTTACACCAAGTTGCATAAGGAGAGTCTCATCCCTACTGTTAGTAAGGAATTGCGGGTTGACAACCCCGGATCTGATACCTGGAGCGGAGTTCTTCCTTCCCTCCTTCAGCCTGGAGAGAAGCATGAATCAGATCTCCTCTTTCTTTGCCTTTACGAGTTGGTTATACTGCGAGGCCGGCTCCATACGAGGATTCTCTCTTATCTAGTCTAGTAGCCTATTCACAACAAGCTTCGCTTCACTCTCCTCTAACCCTCTAACTTGCTCTCACGTCTCATTCCTTCTCTTAGATCAAGGAAGACTCCAAAGCTTTGATCTCCTCATCCTTTCTTTCACACTTTCAAGCTTGCTTTCAATTGCAAAGTCCAAGAGGACAGGGAAAATCAGACCCCTTTCTACCTATTGTGGGTGGGAGCTTATCTTTAGTTAGCTGCTTTCTGAAGATCCCTATAGGACGCGGTCAGCGAGATTCCATTCAAGTCCTGCTATACCCAAACTCCTGGCTTCCTAAAGATTGACGAGAGGAAGTGCAAGGTTCTCAGTATTGATTAGCAGCCCTTCCTGCTCTTGTCCACATATCGAGGTCGGAATTTCTTTCCCTCTCTCTCGCTTTCTCGAGCTGTCGAATCCAAGTTTTCGCTTTCCTCTCTTGAGCCAAATCCTCTTTTCGTACCCTTGCTTTCCTACCCTGCCTACCTATTATTGAGGGAGTCTGTAGTCCCCCCACGGGCATATCTAGTTCAGAAAAGACATGAGATGGGAGGGCGTGAAGGCGGAAAAAGCAGAGTAGACCAGACGCTTTCTGCCATGATATGAAGATGCTTGTTGCTTTCAGTGCACCCATATTCAGGCTAAAAGAAGATTGAAGGAAGGAATTCTTATCGCTTAGCGCTTGTGCTAAGGTAAATTCAAAACACTCTGTTTTAGTTTAGCTAATTCCGGAAATCTATTCGATCGAAGGGAACAATACCTCAACGATATGAGTTGCATCTATAGTTCCTGGTCAAGAAGGAGCGATCACCCATAATTACCTAAGCAATTTGGTAAGAAAAAAGGATAGCAAGAAAAGAAGCGACTGTTGAGGACAGAGATAGTAGGCTCTCGTAATTGGGTTCGATTCCCGTTTGTCTAATTAGCGAGAGTGGATTATGAATCCGCCGTTCCCTTGCTAGTGGAGTCACCCGTTCCAGATCATGTCATGTGAACCCCCTAGTGGTCAATCTCCTCCTATCCCCAAACGCATCCAGTGGCCCTATTTGAGAAAGAAAAACCAACGTTAGTCATGTCAGATAGGCAAACATGATAAAGGATTCCATCGCCCAAACGGCTCTATTTGGGTACGTCCTTTAACGGCCGAGCCCGAACAGCAACGGGAGAGGAAGGCTCTATGTCCATGAGGTCTCGAGCTGCTTTTTAATCACCCCTTTCTGCTTATATAGTAGATCAATAGCTTGTGAACTCCTTGCTTTTTTGAAAGCATATCTATAAAACATTCCGATTCCAGAACTAGGCTGGGTTAAATACTATACTAAACGTTCGGCTAGGAATGAAGAAGCCGTAAAGCCCCTCGACACCTATAGAGGGAGATTTTAGCATCAAGAACGATATTGATGATCCAAAACTTTTTTTATTTAAAGAAGCAGCAGCCGTGGTTCCTTCTCATTCTTCAGAGTCTGCTAATCGGAGAGCTCATATATATTCCCGATGAAGGGATTAAACCGGTCACCCTCTCTGAAAAAGATGTTAAATGTTTGCTTGTTTTTAAGCGCTGTTGGGCACAGTAGGAGTCGATCTTTGCAAATCGCCATAAAGTTGCTTGGAAGTTTCCATCTCTCTGTCCCTATCTCCATTTAGATTAGAGCGAAGAAGTACCTATTGGTCAAGCCAGCTCCCCTTTCTCTATCTTCCCCAATTTTGCAGGCAGGATCGAAGGGGGTCGTTCCCTTCTCCTTATGAGATCTTTCAGAATATCTCCTACATATAGTACCATATGAGTGACCATTGGGATGATCGTCCCCGTTTCAAGTAGAACCGATTCCCCTTCGCAGCCTCCGTGGGCGCCCGATCAAATCGCCTGCTAGACTGGCCTCCAAGCTCGATCTCTATGTAGCTATGAGAAACTTTCCATCCGCTTTACCCGTCTACATTTCCGAAAGGTAAGGCCAGGTTAAGAAAGAGAGTAATACCTACGTTTCGGATACGCCTAACCCAACCACATGAATAAACTAGGGCACAGGAACCCAACAATTGGTTGATCGCTCTCCCGCTTCTGCGAGGTTTATAGAACAAAATAACCCTTCCACTTATCTATTTCCAAATCTATGCTTACGATTTGAATAGCCGAACCTTCCATTCCAAAGAAAAGAGTAGATAGGTGCGGATAAGGCAGATAGGGAAAGGGCTTTCTATTTATATAAGAAGCCTGTTGTTTGGCCTGGCTCTTATAGTAGTACTAATGGGCGCACTTTAGAACAAGATCAAAGTAGGCTTCCCTCATTCTATCTAATTAATACGGAATGCCCCCTCTTTCTTATAGGAAAGACTTTCTTCAATAAACAGAACCGCCTTTCTTTGTATTTCGTATACCAACCTCCGGGGGTTGATGGGTTTTGCAATAAGGCAGCCAGGTGCATAATTGGGCCCATTCGGCATGCGCTCTTAGAGAAAGAAGCCTCGGAAAAGATGCAGAAGGAGAATCCCGTGGCAGCTCAGCTCGCTTCTCACCCTAGTTACACAGTCCTCTTTTTTAGGAAGAATAAGAGAAATCTTACCTCCGTTTTCAAGTTTCAGTCTTTCCAGTGGGCAAGCGAGTTTCCCTCTTACTTAAGTAAGAGTAAGCTCCCATCGAAGGTAATTTCTTATTCTCAGGCGAAGGGGAAGAACAAGCAGCGAAACGGTAATAGGAAATGGGGGCAACGAAACCTATTTGATAACGATAGGGCGTGAGCGCAGAACCTCTTTGATCCCTTTCCCTTGTTATGTATTCAGATAGGTTCAGGTATGACAAGTCAATGAAACGCTCAAATAAGCATTGAAATTGGCCCAGGACAGGAACTACATGATAATAGAACTCAATCAAAGAGGGCAGGTTCGGGATCCACTTCCAATAAAAAAAAGGTCCTCTTAAGCGCATGGTCCTAAAGATTCAATCTCAAAGCGGTACTAAAAATTAGGCAAAAGCAGAACTAGAACTCGAATTCTTCGCCCCTCCCCTTGTACCAAGAAGCAAGTTCAAAACAGAAGGATAATGGGCTCGTCTATTATAAGTTATTAGTTGACGGGGCTATCTCAGATATCTCGAGTAAGGAAACGGGCTTGATGGGGAAACATAATCGATTTCATAGGAAGACGTGCGCCAATCCACTTCTTTTCGAACGGTGAAGAAGGAGAATCGAATAAGTCAAGCCTTTTTCAAGTCAGGAGTCGCTTCCTCTGCTCTGGCAGCTCCTTCAGCTAGCAAGCTATGTTGGTTGGGGCATTTCCATTGCGTGTTGTTTGGGCATTTCGATCGCGAAGGATTCCAAACGAGTCCCATTCGATTGAGATTAATTCAAGGGTGTGCTGGTGAACTACCTAAAACTCTATCTATTATCAGTTTCACTCGTTCTATTTGAAGTTGGTTATCCCCTTTGGTGCTTTCCTGGAACATTTCATTGACCTAAGGCACGATCCTCTTTATTCTTATAAAAGGTTGCTGACAGTGATTTTGCCGAAGAAAGGCTCAGGGGCAAGAAAGATAGGTTCTTTCGCTTCTAGCTGGCGGATCAATGCCACAGCTTCCCCTCTCGGTTTTCCTAGTTTCAGTGGGTACCGCGCTTGCTACTAGACTAACAAAGTGGAGCAATAGACGTTCCACTTGTCCTCTTCCTTGCCCTTTTCGGAGGAGAGATTCTATTAAGACCCAAAGAGTCGTTGGCCGAACGGTAAGAGGTTTAAAATCCTACACAGGGAAGATTTGAGATGGGTTTGAATTGCTTTCGTCTCAGTCAACTGATTCCATAGAAGAAAAAAGTGAGATAGATCATTAGGGAAGTTTTAGCTTAAAAGAGGAATTATTCTCGCTTAGCGCTTGTGCTAAGGTGTGAAACAGCTTGACCATAGGGAAAGGAGGGCTTTGGGCTTGTTTTTAATAATCTTTTGTCATTGAATAAAATTTATCAAGAGAGTTTCTCTATATTTCCTGGTGGATTCCAGATCTTTTGCTGGTGGATTCCAGAACCCTTGGAGTTAACGTGTTTAACTCTGGAGCCCACACCTTCCCACTGCGTCAATTGGTATCAGAGCGAGGATTTGCCTGGCTAGATGTCTAATTACGGAGGCGAAGGAAGATTTCCCATCGACGTTGCTCATGGGAACGAAGCCATATGGGCGGCGCTTGAGGAACAAGGGCGGCAGATAGCGGAGATCCGTGATATGCTTGTCGGATTGGGACTCAACGCCAACCGAAATCAAGACACCAATGTTCAATGCGCCGGAGATTTTGCTCGCGGTCAACATGGTGTTAGACAAGATCAAAACTTTTCACAAGAGGAGGAGCGAACAAATCAGATTTCCTCTCAACCACAACCCGAACGCGAAGAGAAATCCGACAACGAAAGAGGGGAAAAGTTTGAGAATTTAGGAGTACAAGAAGTTCGCTGCGATGTTTTTCGGCATTTTTGCACTATCAATCAAAAGGTATGTGAATTAATTGTGGATAATGATAGTAGCAAGAATTTCCTATCTAGGAAGCTTGTGGAATATCTTAAATTACCGACGGAAATTAGGCAAGGTTCTAAGGAGGGTGTCGTTGAGATTTGTTATGTGCCTATTTCTATTGGTAAATTTTATCGGGATGATGTGCGAAGTTGTTGACTTGAGTGAAGGCCATGTTTTATTGGGTAAACCGTGGCAAAAGGATGTAAACGGTGTCCATGTGAGAAAAGATAATATATATTTATTCACGTGGGGTCAGCGTAAAATATTGATGGTTTCCCGAGAAGAGTAAACAAATAACCCCAAAGCTTTAAAAGTGGAGGGGCAATCAATTCCCGTTGTTAATAAACCCGAATTTGAAGAGGAAGAACACAATTGTACGAATGAAAGTAAAGATGCGTCAATTGGTATAGATGTGAAAGTCAATTTTGAGGTGCTTGTACCGGAAAGGAAACGGAATGAAAAAGAAGGTCTCCTAAAGTCTTACAATGAAATAATCCCAAGTACGTGGTTGTTGAAGATCGAGGAGATGTTTATAGATACCTTGAAGTCTATTGGGGATTCCGAGCTTATTTTTGATTCGGGTATTGGAGATATGTCAGTTGGTAATACTATGGTCTTAAAGCCATCGGGAATTGCTCCTATCACAATATCATTGCTGCACTCAAGTGTAATAAGTGTTGATGGGTTCTATTGTTTCGATGGAGGAGGAATAGTTTGGGTAGATGGATCACCTTCGATGCAAAGTGTTGGAATCATTGGCGAGAGGAAGTTTTTCTTTAATGGGTCCAGGTCAGATCTTGAGAAAAAAATAGAGCTACATGTTTATTTCTTGTTTGTTGCAAGAAGACGAAGAAGAAGGAGAAGTGGGTGGAGAGCATTATTTGGCATTCCGATAGATCGCGGGAGATTCGAACCTATAAACTCGAGGACGAGTTTTCCTGAAGTGGAGGGGACTGATGTAGAACACGCATATAGTATAGGGGGGTTATTGCGCGAAGATTAATGTGTGTTTATTTGTAGATCAAAGGATAATTATAAATACCGGCCATGCTTTCTTTTAAGCCTACAGATGGAATGACTTTAGTAGACGCAATCAGTAAAGCAAGAAATTCGGTGGAGTTCTTTCCACTTCCTTTCCCGCCTTTGAGCTCAATCAATCAGTACACGAACGAATACCAATTCCCTTAATTCCAATATATAGATTTGAATTCAATAAAGTCTTCCGGAAAGGCTATAGCTTTAAAGAAGCTACCTGCCCTGGAATCGAGAATCTGTCAAATCCCTTGCTTCAAGGTACTTCTGTCTTTATCGCTATAGGGCATCGGCTGTCAGCTCTCTGTCCAACCTCTATCACTAATCCGGAATGTGGAACTGGTAAAGGTCCCTTGCTTTAGTCTTAGTCCCTGCCCCCATCCTCTCCTTTCAGTCGAGCTCTACTCCGTCCCCTTTCTCTAGTTTTTGAATGCGTCTCCTTCCGTTATGGCTAGCTCTGATTCTAGTAGCAGTAGCTCTTCCGTTATGAGTCAATCTCTCTCTCCGCTAGTTGTTAGCTGGTCTGGTCCAAGCGCGAATCTCTCTTGAAATAGATCTTCCAGTCGCTCTTCTGGATCAATCGCTTTGGTGAATCGATCTTCTTTGAAATGAGATCTATCTCTTCTTGCCCTGTCTTCGGCCCTGTAACTGGTCGATCAATCGGTCTACGAAGAATTACTTTCTTTCAATATCTGCCCTTGTTAGCAGCTCTATCGGCGTGCTGTCTTTCCTTTCTCGGTCTATGGAAAAGGGTGTGCCACAAGGGGGGTGTAGGGAAAAGGAATCATAGGGCTGGCGATAGGTCCTTCGGTAAGCAGCATTCCTCTAGTTCTAGTTGCTCCTTCTGTTATTTCATCTCGTAGGCCTATTTGTTTAAGCAAAAGCCGTGTTAAAGCAATCGAATAGGGCTTCCTTAACATGCTCAAATTCAGGCTCAATAAGGCAAAGGGATATCGATCTGCTGTTTAGCGAATCGAATCTCTCCGTTGCCTTGTTATAGCTGTACTGTTATCTATCGGTCTGAAGTTAACTCTTCAATCGCTTGTTTATTAAGCCAATAGGGAATCGGGTAAGGTACGCATGACTGTCTTAAGCAAATAAGTCCTGCCATTGGTATCTGGGTCCTGCTATTGGTTATCTGGTAAGGCTCGAGCTCTCCCGTCGGCATCTGCCCTTCCCTTCCCGCTGTAACTATCTCAATGGGTCTGATCTGCCCTTCCAGGCCATCGGTCTTCTGGAATTCATTGGCCTTGCTTCTTTTCCCTTGCTTGGTTCCCGATGGCTACTTCCAGAGTTCAGGAGTGAATGAGTTTAGGCGTAGGAGTTACGACTTGAATGAAACTTTAGAGACGAGTCATGCTAGCTAAGTCGAATAGAAAGCAAAGAGGTAGGCGCAATCAGTCGAATATGCAATAAAGCCAATAGGGGATGCAGACTCAAGCAAGGAATCCTAGACTGACTTCCCAACGGATCGGAATCCGGAGAGGCAGATGAGGGTTCACCAGCAATCTGACCTGGTCTCGAGGGTGTGATTTCACCTTCTTCCCCCTCCTCACCGCTGAAAACTCGTTCTTCCCCGTTGCTGCTTTCGGAATCGGAAGATTCACCTAGTTCAGCTTTTTTCCCCACTCCTATTCCATCATCTTGAAGACTTACGGTTGCTGAGTGCAAGTTAGTCGTCCTTGCCGGGCCTACATCCTTATCTGTCTTCTGGTTCAACTCTCCTTCTTTTTCGAGTGAAAAGCTCGTTTTAATCATTCCCTCTCCGAGGAGGTCGGGTCAGACTATGGATATAAGCCAAAGAGAGGAGTTTGGGGCACCAGCTCTTCTCAGAACCCGGGGGAGATACTAAAAGCTGTCTCTTGATCCCCTCGGGGGGACCCTTCTTAATTGATTGCCAAATCTTAATCGAATTGCCATGCTCTAATCAAGGAGCGACCAATGAAAATAGAGTTACAAGTTCTAGGGCGAAGCACTCTGATCCTGGGCTTTTGAATATCAAGCTTGTGCACAGGCCTCTCTCTTCCTTCTTGCTTCACACCTGCTAGTGACCCCAATTCACTTCAGAAAGCAGCCAAGCAATGGCCTTGTTATTTATTTTATAAGGGGTGCGGCTATGCCGTGTTCTCGGTGTATGCGCGAAGTGAATCTTCTATACCGTCCATAGTTGGCGGGCAATTCGTCGTTCATGCATTTGGGACCGTTGTCGCTGGAGATTGAACTTTGTGCTAGGCTTCCGCTGTCGGTCCGGCCCGGGTGATGAAACTGAACGTACTTTGGTTAGTCATTCTGCTTGTATCGACTTCCGTTTGTCCCTCTGTTCCTGATCCTTTCAAGCATAGAATGAAGCGAGTGGGGATTGCCGGGTTTTAGGCAATTGAACTTCTAAATCATAGGGACTTCCTAAAGAAATGCTTTCCAAAGGGAAATGTTAAGTACTCTTACCGCTCTCAGATGGACGCCAGATGAAGCAAAAATCCTTTGAATGTTAGTAAGGTAAGCTCCTTCATGCCTTTGCTCCCGCAAGCGGTAAAGAAAGTACTCCTATCTTGCTAAACAAAGGGAGAGAGAGGAGGAAGGCAGAGATAGCTTAGCCATTGGTGGAGAGAGGTAGGGCATGCCAAATACTGATTACCGGATTGCCTGATTGCTAGTATGGATATATTCCCTTCGTACCTTTATGACTTTCTTACCTGCTTAACTGTTAACTAAACAGAGTCTTCCTTAAGGAGCAATAGTGAGTGATAGCTGTACCAAGAAGCGTATCGAAGTCACTTCCGGGGGCTAGATAGGAGCGGCATAAGACTTCCTTGCTTTCTTGCTATCTTATGTCTATCAAGGAATGCCATACTATCGAACTATAGACGAAATGAAGGAGGGAGTCAATAGACTGTTCGTAGCGGGATAAGACTTTTCACGTGCATTGCGCAAGAATGAATATATATATTAGTAAGGAACTGATTGATCTGTAATAAACTGTCTTACTAGCACCCGTAATAGGCCTACTTAGAGAAATGGGTAGCGTCTTTACCTTCTTTCATGATATACCTTTCTTGTTAGGGTAGCTTTAATATTCATTACCTATGTTAAAGAGATGTGGAACTCTTTGACAGCAGGAACTTGAGACTCGGCTTAGTGTCTTACGTGATAAGGCCTCTCTTTTAGCATCAAAACAAGAGTTACAGGAGGCGAAGTAGGAGTAGGAGAAAAACGAGTTCCAGCACATAAGCGACCACTTTGTAGCGCTCCTTTCTAGGCTACGTTCGACTCGTAGAAAGAAGATTCCGAGTTGAAATCGCCTGGCCGATGTCACATCAAAATGATTAAGACCCTTCGATCATTATCCACTTCAACTAGAACTAGCATAGAGTTGGGTTAGGAAACAAAAGCAGCTTCTCTAAACCAAACTGAATTCAAACAAGTACTAGTAATGAGCCTACGGTTAGTTAGTATACTCATAATAGATCGTTCACTCGTTCACCTCACCCGAGGTTCACTACGTTCTCTACTTCCGGTTAGGGTTAAGAGAAGCAGGTTTGAGCTCAACTACCCTCTTAAACCAACAACTGAGCTCCTTCGCGACCGATGAAAGGATGACTAGCCCGGTAGAGGACGGGACCGCGTTCAGATCGACGGTCAGCTCTCGAACACTCGCAAAGGTAGGTGGGGCAAGAATGGTGGTTTGATAGAGAAACCACCATTCTACCCTGCTCTAGAGAAAACTAGTTCCTCGAAGCCTTTTGGGAAGGGTTTGGCTCGGACTTCTATTGCTTCAAGCTCTCCTCCTGCAGGGCACGGAACTCGTCATCCACAACGGCGTCGTTATCCATGAAAGTACGCTTGCTAGGCATATCTGCAAAAGAGCTAAGCGCGGAAGTCACGGAACCATCTTCTCTTTCAATGTCAGCCGGATTTCTAAACACTAGTCTTTCCTTCTCACCTGCTAACTCATAGAAAGAAATAGAGTCAACCCATGCGCCTGATTATATTATAGGGAGCCGGATGCTGATATGCCGGCATTTGCTACATACTTAAGTACCATACTTCACTAAAGCTACCTTACCTTACTTCCGAGTCGCCAAACAGAAACTATAGTCCCACTAGTTTAAATCCGTTCTGCTGAAACAAAGATCTTGTTCCCGGCTAAGCGTAAATAGAGTTAAGAGTCGACAACAGCCATCACAGCAACCGACTCTTCCACTGCTACTAGCGCTACTGATGCCATCCTTCCGTCTACTTGGCCTCGCCTAGCCTAATTATATCCAATTCCTCCTATATATTATAGGCAAAGTAAGTCGGATTCTAACCCTGTCGCCCCAGGGTTCCTTCAATAGGGTTAACAGGATGGGGATGGATGGGAGATTCTCACAAGAGCTGAGGAAATTTTAGCTCCTTTTCCTATTCACCGGAGCGAATTCCTTTCTTTGCGTAACCATAGCTAATGGCTCACTGAAATATCTTCCCTTTTACCTGCTACGCCCTCGCTTCCAGCTTCCCCATTGGGTGAACTTCAATTCAATCTAGCTAGGCAACTAATAAGAATCTCTGCCCCGAACGGCTAACTATTATATTATTCTTTATTCTATTCAAAGCAAAGATAAAGAGTGAAAATCTCTCTCCTCCAACAGCCGAGATAGCTGCCCCGAAATGGTACTATCTTTCTAATGGTCTGGACAAAGGTGGGCTTATCTAAAGAAAGGAATGAATGAACGTGATGTTCAGGTCAAATCGATGGGATTAGTGGATAAGGTAATGCGGTGGATAGGGTAAAGTGACCCGAGACCAAGCCTTAAATTAAAGAAGTGAAGCGGGATCAAGTCGTCTTAAAGAATTCGATTCGAGCGAAGCCTCAACAGGAATAGATAAAACATACCGAACCGGTGTGAGTGAATCTCCTTACCTTGCCCAACGAGATAGGTACTCAAATAAAAGAAGGAATTGCAGTCACTCCGTCCCGTCTACTCCTTACCTTAGGTTGGGGGCACTTCTCTTTTTCTTATTATGAGGCTGCGTAGATCAGATCGAAACAAAGGTAGGGTACCCTCTGGTTTCTTTCACTTCTTTATGTCTGATGAATTCGTTTCAGCCGGCTTATAAGAGCTTGTGCCTTTGGGATGTAATACTCCTCTGCTTAAAGTTTCGGGAGTGTGGTCACTCACACAGCATTCCACCGGTGCTTCGAAGACCGACCTTATTGTAGAATTACACTGGTTAAGAAGTGGGGTCAGCAACTATGAATCCGAGCAGATCGAAGAAGTCAGTCGCCCTATGGCTCCAGTAGAAGAATCAGAAGAAGTAGCCTTCTGCCCCCTGTCCCGAGTCCTCGAACGAGAGGAATTCGGTCGGCTTCGATCGGTAAGTTCCAAGAATGGCGGAAGAGAAGCTTGCTTACCCGCTCTTCCTCGTAATACTGACAACTGACAGAAGCCGGCTCCCTCCTTGCATCAGGACGAGCTATTCGATTCGGATCGAAATTGGAAGATTTGCCCGTTTCAGCTCTCGCATCAGAAGACTCGTGCCTAGAAGCTTTACCTGGTTATTCCGGACTCAAAGAGGGGTGCTGTGCTCTCTATTTTATTGTCCGGCTTAAGAACATCATTACCAACATTTTTAGAGCATACCTCGCTCGATATGCTGTTCCCAAGCGTCTTCTCTCTTTTCTTTCAAGCCTTGCTCTTGCCTCGTCTTCGCCTAGCCTTTCTGTACCTATCCTTAACAGAGGACCGAGTCTTGCTTCTAGCTTTGAAGGAGCGATAGGGACGCCCTCGGCTTTCGAAGGGAACTATGTAGCTCCTTCTCCTTGAATGTGCCTAACTTTCTTTTCGCCTTGAGCTTTTGCCCCTGATAAAGGAGGTTTTGAACCTTCTGTTCTGCCATTACAAAAGGAATTAGTCTTTTTGGCATTAAAAGAGATTTTTGGCCGGTAATTCTTCCAAAAAAAAGACTATCAATAGACTTCAACCACAGCTTTTTCTTACTCGAACTAGCTCACAGGCTTGACTTTCCCTCCTACCTACGAGACAGGAGACGAGACTGGGCCGACTGCTTAGACGAGAACAAAAAGGGGAGAATCAAACTCATTGCTCATTCATTCACTCGCTAGCACTTAGTCCTCATCTCAAAGAAAGAAGTTGCCCGTCCGATAAAAGATGCAATAGCAGTCCTTCCTCCAACAGATGCGGATGAATTAGCTGCAGATAGTCCGACAACAAGCTTTTCAAGTGAAATCTTGAAAGCTGCCCTTCTTCTTTCAACCCGCATGGATGTCTTTAAATTAAAAGATAAGAAAATCCTCCCGGCTCGGCCACTCTATTTTCTTAATTAAGCTTTCCAACAGGCTAGAAGGGCTAATAGGGCATTCATTAAGGGCTAGAGCTTCAAGCAAAAGGGCTTGTGCAACTAAAGAAGAGAAGGAGTTGTTTGCAGGTTTTACATTAGAAATATAAAGGTTTAGAATCCTCCATTCCCGACGGGGAACCCAGGGGAGACTAGTTCAGTGAATGCCCAGTTAGAAGTCATTATGAAATCAGAAGCATCGAATGCCTTATTAAGTAAAGGAGGAAGAAGAATTCTCTTAGCAGACAAGAATGAAATTCAATTAGTCCCGCACTTCCCGCAGGAATATAAGAGTATGCAAGCACATTCATTTAATTGGAAAGCTTTCCTTGGCTAGCCCCCTCTGAAGAAAGATGCCAATTACCAAAAGCAGTAACAATAGCAATAGGAGTAGCATTAGGAATTAAGACCTTAGGCTTCGTTCATCAAAGTAGCAGTCCTTAGGCCCCATCTGAGAAGGAAAGCCTGAACGCCCTTGCTTTCGTAACCCGTGCTTGATGCAATAACCGCAACGAGAGTCAGCGCTCTTGGATAGAAGACTGGTATAGAAGAAGCTGTGGGAATAACCGCTGCAAGTCTTTTTTAAGTTTAAGAAGAATGGATTCTTACATAAGAGGTTGTGCTAGAATTAGATCTAACCGTATCCGGTGTTTCGAAAGAGAGTAAGCTCTTTTTTGATAGTTCAGAAGAAAGATTTGATAACTGTGAAATCCTCTGCCCTGCTGTAAGAAAGGTAACTGCTTTCGTAGCAGCTCAACCAGTAGCCGGTGTAAGCAATTGAATCATAAGAAGAGTTAGCAGGGCTAGGGCTGTCCCCCTTTGGATGGCCTAGCTGTTAGAAAAATAAGAGCTGTGAACGTAGGAACTGTTGGAAAGAACCGTTGGTAGAGTTCTTGTTTTCGGTGTAGATGTTATCAACTCGGTAAGGCAAAGAGCAACCCGGGAAAATGAAAGATGTCGATTTCTTAATAAAATCGGATTGATGGCATAGAAGAAACTCCTGGTGGTGAAGTCAGTTAAGAAGATCTTATTGAATCAGCTGCTCTCTTTTCTTTTTAAGGAAGTGAATCCGTAACCGGTGGTATGGTAGTCTTAGGGTTCTTTTTCAATCATCTGGAAGGGAACCTCTTTTAACTTTCCCTTAAAAGGAGTCTTTACGCCGAAAGGACTAATCCGCACAGTAAGCATTTTCAAAGCCTGTACCCTTCGAACTGTCCTCATTACTAGCAGCCCAGATATCTTTTGTGCTCGGCTTGTTCTGTCTTGTAGTTCGGGTAGCTCGGCTTGCCTTGCGATAGTTATAAATCCGGATTCTATTCTAGTTCCTGCCTTTCTGCTTGAAAGAGAGAACTAACGTACGCCGCCGGTACGTAACTCACTTAGTACACCTTTAGGCTAATTACATGAAGGGAAAAAAGAGAAGGTAGGTATGGAATTGGCTTTAGTGTGTTCTATTAGGTAAAAGAAGTGCTTTAGTAGCCTCCCCCTCCCTCTATATTGACCATCTGACTTCTTTTTAAAGAGCGACGGTTCCTTCAAATTCTGTAAGTGGATTAAGGTCAGGCAACATAGAATGCCGAGTTAGAAGCTCGAGTTCAACGGCTTGTGGTTGTTAGGGATTAACCCAGTGGGGTTAGGGAGCCCTATTACGTAAGTGGGGGTGCGAATAGACTAGTTGCTAAGTTGTATCCCCGGGTCAGCTAGCTCTTCTGGCATTATAAGTATGTGTGGTGTAAAGGCTGCAAAATAAGATGCCTGATGTCGGGATATGGTCTTTCTACAGCCCCCCTGAATAAACCATCTGTCGAGAAGAGGAAGCACAGTTGGCAGTAGAAGGGAAGGAATTGAATCGGAGTTTCCTGTTGATGCAGAGAGGAGTAGGTGCATTGACGCCGCAAATCCGATGTTAGCAAGAACTGGTACGAATGGCATTGATGCATCGAATGCCCTCTTTGACGGGGTTGTGCTTGACTAATAGATAGGTTGATTGATGCCGTGGATGGCCTTAAATATTTCTTCCTTAAACATTCAATATTTATGGTCTAAACTCTGGTTTCCATTTGCTAACTGTTTTATAATGTCCAAAAATGAATTAGCCTTCAAGTACATGCGGATAATCCTTCTTCGATTAGTCCCTCTTTTTAATTGCACTATCTAGTAAATCCGAGATTGAAGACTTCACTTTCACTTTAATAGTAGTTTGTTCCGGCTAGCTAGCTATCTACTTGAATTTCTACTTTTCTAGTCGAGCTAGGAATGAAAGAGGATTGTCAGCATCTACTAGTAAGGTAGGCTCTTTAAGGGCTTAACTCACTAGGATGATAAGTCAAGTCTCATCCCGTGCTTTCGGGCGCAGTCCTTCTTCCTATTGTTATTGCTTTGGTCCGGAGATGGCTTGTGACTTGTATAGAGAGGGTACGCTGCTACGATGTGGCAAGATGAAACTGACCATGCTCAACTTCGATCTAGTAGGGGCAGTCCCTGTGTTCGTTCAATGCTTTGCCGGTCAAACCAAACATTTTATGCATTTCTATAGTAGTACAGCTGACTTCACACTAAGACTTAAGAATGCCCGAGAACATAGTAATAGAATAGGAAATTGCCCCTTCTCAGACTAGTTAAAACTAAGAGGACGGTTTTCAAAGCAAGAAGCAAGTGGAAAAACGGCTTGTTAAAGTGAATCAGAAAAGGAAGAATGCGCAGTTAGAAGGACAACTAATTGAGTCTTGGGTCTCCCACGTATGGGTGGCAGGTCTCAGTCACTAGGCACATAGGTAAAGGTTGAAAACCGTTAGCAAGGCTACGAACCTTCGAGAAGGCTTACAGAAGAGTGCTTGCTTCCCAGATCAATAGTATAAAGAGAACCACGCACAGAAGGAGCCGCTAGAGAATAGGGTGTGGGGGAATGCGCTCTTTGAAAGAATAGGCTCTGGGCCTGTTGACTTTCCTTCCCTTTCTTTGTTTGATGCGGAAGAGGGGAAGACTTCTCGTTCTAAGCACCTTTAGAGGCAAATGGACGCAATTAGTGCTACTTCCCCATCAGGCTTAATGGTTAACGCTTCGATGGTTGGTGGCTTTCTGGGCTTTGACCAATGCTTGTCTGTCTGGTCTGTGATTAAACCAATATCTCTCCGGTCTCTCGACTGTCCGGTTCTTAGTAGTGGGTCAATCAATGCACAGTATAAAGCCTTTCAGGTTCGACTGTCTGTAACCAATGCCTGGGAATTCCTTATTCTAGAACCGATAGCACGTGGGTGGTATAACAGAGTATACTAGCGGGTACGAGGGTTTAGCTGCTTTCACTTACTTTATGAAATTCTTCTTCTGTATCAACTCTGGATTACTAACTACTGGAAAGAGGGTCGGGAACGAGGCTAACTCCTAAAAAAGGCATTGGCTTATACTTTCTTTATCCTATTCCTTAAGTTAAGATATCCGTACTTGCTTACCAAGGACTGACTAGCTTTAGCTACAGAACCAGGGTCGGATTTTCTCACCTTCAACAAAGCCTTTGAACGTTTATTTCTCCTCTTTCCTTTATAACCCGGAATTCGCCCGTTGGCTTACTCGCGCCTTGCTTTAATATAGATAGATTGCCTCCTTCCTCAAACTCAAAGGCTGTTACTCATTGCCTTACTCAGTGACTCTAAAACCAACCTTTCTCTAGTAGCAGTCCCAGGTAAAGATTGGGATAGTAAGCAAAGAAGCTAGCAAGTATTTAGAAGTTAGAATCAGCTAAACCAGTAAGGGGATAGGAAGCTAAGCGCTAGATTCTCAGTTTCAGTTCAATTCCCAGGGAGGAAGAGGATAGTAACCTGCCTTGTTGTAGGAGAAACCGGTATACCTTGTCTCCAGCTTGGCCTATAACCCTATAATCCCTGGTGCCCTGTCTTGTAGAAGAAATTCCCTGGAGCTAGAGCAAGGTTTCAAAGGCTATAAGTTGAGATTGGAAGAGAAAGGGTAGCGGGAAGAAAGAAGAGTCAGTTGAAGGTACAGAAGTTCAAAGGTACGGAAGGTTCTTTTAAGCTATCAGTCGGGAAGGGAAAGCAAGTTTTTCAGTCAGTCTACCCCTTTTTTTAGAGCGAGAGGAAGCGCGCTATCTAATCACTGGTGCTGGTTCTAGAGTTTTCCCAGGTGAAAGAGTGACCCTGCCTGGTGCTATTTTAAGTAATCCCCTCGTTTTAGGAGTAATAGTAGGCCAACCCTAAAAGCCTTTTGCTAGGAGTAGTGAGATTAGAAACTATCCCTTGTCCGTCCCCTTCTCTTGTCTCCTGCCTACGTTCCAACCAGTAGTAAGCAGCTAACCTTCCTGCCCGCGCTGTCCTATAAGTCTAGAGTAAGCAACTAATCACTCGTGCAAGAGAGTCCCCAGGA
>JAUMHB010032960.1:4198-20943 GCA_032359685.1 Pittosporum tobira | reverse complement strand
GTTTTGTGACAAGATGGGCTTGATGGATATCTTTCGCCCAGCTTGAGGGGGAGTGTTGAAAAGTATGCAATTATATAAAACATTAGGGGTGTCTATGCAAATGTAACTTTAGGTGTTTTTATGCAAATGTAATGTCTTTATAGGCCAAATCTGATTATGGAATAAAACACAATTCATTTTTCAATATTTCTATTGTATGTATAATGGGCAGCTGTAAGAAAAACAAAGAGAAAATTGATAGCGAAGAGGAGTTTACACGAGAGGGAGGAAGGGGAGACATGAGAAGTTGGACAGGGAAGGACTGTTGGGAGGGGTGTTGGATGAGTCGTGAATTTCTTGAATAAGTTCGGTTTGAATTTAATATATATATGTATATATATATTTTAATCTATTTTAATGAATTGAGTTTAACAAACTCAATAAGTTATTGTTTCATATTATTAAATATTTTAAATAAAAAAAATATCTGAACGTATATTCAAGTAATTACGAGAATATAAATATTTTAAAAGATATATTTTAGTAAATTAATAATAATAATAATATTTATAATTATGTAAATATTTATTTATTTATTGTTTTTTATTATAAATTGTTGTATGTTATCCAAATTAGGCGCATTCTATTAAATAATGAAAAAGCACCGTGGGTGCAACATTGATGTCGGCATATAATAATTTTCGCCACTTAAAATACACAAAAAGGTGCACAAGTCGGGATCAAGAAGTTTAGTAGTCCGAAAGTAAAGTATTAAAAAAACAGGTCTCAATACGCGGAAAGAGGCAGCAAGTCACACGTGTTAGTCACGTGTCACAGTAAATGATCGACACGCAACCTGAGCGACTCACACAACCCAAAGCAGACCCCTCTATAAATGGAACTTCATTTCTTCGCGTCTAGCATTGATCATTCGGAGTATATAGAAGGAAAAAGAAAATAGAAATGGCTGGATTGTTGGAGAAGGCGAAGAATTACGTGGCGGATAAGGCGGCGGAGATGAAGAAGCCGGAGGCGGAGGTGACGGACGTTGATCTGAAAGACGTCAGCCGTGAGTTTATCACTTACGACGCTAAGGTTTCCGTATCCAATCCTTACAGTCATTCCATCCCCATCTGTGAAATCTCTTACACCCTTAAGAGTAACAACAGGTTAACTATTTTTTCAGCCTTCTTACAGTCTCTCTGATCCTGTTCAGTTTGAGTTTAATTAGTTTAAATAAAGAGTTTTTTGTTAAACGATTTTTTATGAAGTTTTTAATTAAATGAAGTAGACTTTTTATTTTATTTTATTAATAATATTAAATATTTATGTTTTGAGCTATCCTAAGTTTTAAATAATTCGAGTTCGAATCTAATATCTTAAATTAAATAATTTTTCTATTAAATTAGAGTTAAAACTCAAAATGAGTTGAATTTGAGTTTTAAACGAGTCTTTGATTCGTTTAACACCTAGTTATTAACTCAAATAGTTATTTTATTTTTTTGATCTTTATAGGGAGATTGCTTCGGGAACCATTCCGGACCCAGGGTCACTGAAGGGAAACGATACCACAATGCTGGATGTTGGATTGAAGGTGCCTCACAGTGTGCTGTTGAGCTTGGCTCGAGACATTGGTGCAGATTGGGACATTGACTACGATCTAGGGATCATCCTGACCGTTGACCTTCCTATTTTTGGAAAAATAAGGATTCCGATCAACAGCAGAGGTGAGATCAAGCTACCTACCCTGTCCGATTTGTGGACCAAGTGATGATAATAAATTAATAATGTCACAAAAGTTTACTCACCTATTTTCACCAGTGGGATTATGTTACAGCATGTAACTTATTTGGAGAATTTTATTTTTATTTTATGTATCTTTTTGACTTTTTGTGACTACTAAATAAATAATGGAGAATATCTTTATGCAAAAGTCTTCACTTCGGCAGATACATCTTGACTACAGCCTGGATAACTTTTTTTTTTTTTTTTTTTTCTTTTTTAGTATTTGTTCGATAGCTCTCATAACATAATTTACTCCATATACAAAGCTTGAATTTGAAATTTGGTGAGCGTGATATCTGATTCGTTCGGTTAGACCCAAATCAGGTCGGTAGCCTGAAGATACTTTGTGACTACATAACTGTGCCTTCACTGCTTTTTATCCTAAAGTAATTGGGTTGACATAATATTGTATTCATTTTTCTCACAATTTTTTTAATCGACTTCACTGATTATTATGTGGCACAGACTTGAACATGGATAAAAAATATATTGTAATATTTAAATATAAGTTGTGATGTAAAATATTTATTATTTTAAAATTCGTCTTATAAAGGGTGAACGTGGGAAATTTTTGAGTCTCTTATGCTCCTTTTGATTCAATTTAATTGCAATAAAAATTTTCATGAATTTTAAAAATATATTAAAAGAGTTATTTAGATTGTTTTTATAATTTTAAATTTAAATAGTGGAATAATAGTTGAAATTGTAAGTTGTTGGTGCTATTATTATTATTATTATTATTATTATTATTGTCGAGAGTAGATTAATGGGTTACAGTATTTAATTTTGTTAAGAGGAAAAGTTATATTTAATAAAATAATAAAAATAATTTATATTATTAAAAATTTTAAAATTAAAATTATTATAATAATTATAAGACGGTTAAAAGAAATATTGTAATTAAATTGAAACACGTCGCCAGGTTGTGATCCGGATCAGGCGCTCTCCTGTTGACCCCATTTAGATAGCGAATATCCCAGGGGATAAGGCTAATCGAGGATGATTAATGGGAAGTGTCGACATTGGTGACCCCATTTAGATAACGAACATGCGACGGGATGGTGCAATTTCCTTGGCCCTTGTCGACACGAATGTGAGTCGGATACAATAAAGTCAACAAGAGGCCTAGCCTGCCAGCACGAGAGTAGCCCTTTAACATTTTTCTAAATGTATCCTGATGTCCTTAGTAAAAAAGGGGATGTAGCTCAGATGGTAGAGCGCTCGCTTAGCATGCGAGAGGTACGGGGATCGATACCCCGCATCTCCATTTTTTTTAATTGCTATTTTAATTTATTCTTTTACATCAATAAGTTTTTTAAACTAAGAAAATAATTGAAAATTTAAAGAAAAATTTAATTTTTTTGAAAAATTCAGTTTGAGAAATTTTTAAGTTGAAAAAATTAAAAAAAGTTTTAAGAAAATTTTAGTTTTTTTTTTTTTAGAATTGTTTTTATCAAATTGGTCGGATTTGTAAGAAAAAAATAGATTTATTGTAATTTTTTAATTGTCTTTATTAATAAATTATTAAATATTTTAATAATTTAATATTTTATAATTTAATTAAAAAATTTATATTATTTTTTATCTTTTTATTTATTTTATTGTGTATTTTAAATTATAATACAATAAAAATATTTTATTCTTTAAATTGAATAAATAAATAATATAATTAAATTATTAAATAAATTTTAATTTTTTATTTATTTATACCATAGCAAATATCAAAGAAAATTAAATAATTTTTATATCTAACTAAAAAATTTATTTGGGTTTATAAAATCTTAAAATAAATTTAATCATTTTTATTTAAACAATAATATATGTTAATTTATTTATATTTTATTATTTGAACAATATTTATTTATAAATTATACTTTTGAATTGAAATTTTTTTAAGTTTAATCTATAAACATAATAACTAAATTAAAAATAATTATAATACATTAAATTATTTTTATAATATAATGTTTATAATATTATTTTTTTTATTTTTGTTCTTGTTAATATGTTCGTGTATATACTAATATTGATATTAATATTTTTTAAAATAAATTTGATTTTCAAAAAACTGAGATATTATGAAATTTAATTAGACACAATAAATGAAATATTTAAATTTTATAATTGATAAATAAATTATTTTTGAAAAAATATGTAAGAATATAATAATAATAATAATAATAATATGTTTTAATATATGTATTTTTATTTTTTTATTAATTTGTAAAAGTAAGATAAAATAATTAATATTTTTTTTTAATAAATTCACAAGTAAAATTGAAAAATATTAATTTTTTATTATTTTTTCTCCCAAAAAAAAATTCACGAATAGTGTGTAAGGAGAAAACTTGGTTTCATTTAAAACCAAAAACTATTAGCCCAAAATAAATTCAAAGCAAAAGATAATACAAATAACAAAGCATGCCTTATTCTTAGAAGTTTATAGCAGTCAGTTGTCAACTCTTTTCATTGGAAAGTAATATCTGCACTTTTAACGAAAATGATATTTATATTTTATAAAATATGTATGTTTGGTATAGATAAAGCAAATTACTCCCTTGTATCAAAAAATGGTTAAAATCTTTAATAAACATAATTGAAGAAAAAATAATTCTGAACATAGAGAAATTTTAAATGACATAAAATTTAAATATTTTGGTGATATTTCTCTTTGTTAAACATAATTACATATTATTATTTAAATGTGTAATTAAATTATTTATTTATGATAATAAAAAATATATTTAACATTATTTTTCGGATACAGAAAAAATATATCACATGCTATGCTGAAAGTATATGTAGTAAAACATGAAGTGGATATAGTTAAATCTGAAGTATAGATATCATGTTCTTAAATAATTCGATCATTAATAGATTTTTTATTATGTGTGGGGACAATTTAGGAAATGATTTTGCTCTAATATGAATTCAATACATTATTGATGGTCCAAACACGACTTAATGTTCCTTCCATAAAGAGAGTGTGCACCCTGTACCGACTAATGAGATTACCACAAAAATTGGAAACTTGGGTTGTCACACACTGTTTTGTTTGGGAAATCAGAAGCAAGCAAAACAAAGTGCCGTTTATTTCCCTCACCCAAAACCAGAAATTTGGAGCTGCGTTCTCATATCCAATATGCATATTTCGTGGGGTTTTTTTATTTTTATTTTTTATTTTTTTAATGTCTCGGTGTTAGATAACGAAACCTTAAGATTTTAAAATTCAAGGGTTAAAATAAATTTTTCAATAAATTACTTATATTGAAATGCATCTTGTGAAAGTTACTATGGTATAATTAAAAAAAAAAAAAAACAATAACCAATGAAAAAATAAAATTACAAGTAGCTAAAGAATATTTCTTTGATTTCAAAATTTACTTCTTCGATTATTTATAAAAATTAGCATCTCAAATGACTTTTTCCATTTAAATAAAATAATAAATTAAAAGTCATGAAATAAAAAGAGACGACACAACAGGATAGTGAATGCTTGTGTTAACAAACCACATTTGTAACACCATTTATTTCTTGAATTTTCCAAGTTAAAAAAATTGTTTCATTTAAAACCAAGAAGTATAAGCCAGACAAAATAAATTCAAAATATACGTAATAAAATATATGTGATTTAGAAAAAATAATTATGAATAGAGAAAAAAATTGAGTTATACAAAATTTGAATATTTTGAACCACATAAAAATTGAACTACACAAAAAAAATATGTCGCATGTTAAAGTGTACGTAATAAAATCTGAAGTATATATATCATGTTCTTACATAATTTGATCATTTATAGATTTTACTAGATATTATTATGTATAGGGACAATTTAAGAAATGATTTTGCTATAATATGAATTTAATACATAATTGGGCTTGTTTAGTAATAACAGTGCAAACTTTTTAAATTACGGTTTACAATTTAAATTTAATTTTAAATTTTTGTTAAATTATATTTAAACTACAAATTTAATTTTTTAAATTTAAATTTAATTTATTACAATTTATCAAATATAAAATTTTATTATGTTTGAATATCATAATATTTCAATATTTTTATGAAACGAGCACATTATTGATGGTTCAAGCACGACTTAATATTCCTTCCATAAAAAGAATGTGCACCCTGTACTGACCCATGAGATTAGCACAGCCCAAAATTGGAAACTTGGGTTGTCACACTTTGTTTTGTTTGGGAAAACAAAGCAAGCACATCACAAATCTGATAAGACATGCACCGTATTTCGTTTTTTCATGTTTCGAAAAATAATTTTATTGGTAAAAGTGAAGATAATATTGAATGAAATTATTAAATTATGTAAAATAATAAAATTTATTTTTCATTATGATAACCTACAAGGAACTCCTTTTCGCATAATTATATTGATAGTATAAGAAAAATGTTACAAAAATATATGACACATATTCAAATTTATAACCTCCACCTCATCGGAAAACTATCATGACATTCACTATTATTAAAATTTACATATTTAATAAATTATTGATAAATAAATATTACATTGCAAAAATTTAAAACTGAAATCCTTAAAAAATACTGTAATAAATTTCCCGCTCTTGGTCTTAACAAGGAAGATCTCGTTGGCTAATCCAAGGTTCAGATAGACCTGGAATTTTGACTTCATTCTCCTTGACCTATAAAGGAAAACCCAAGAAAACCCGACCCGTACCCGCTCAAAGTCGTCGTCATCTCACTTTCATTTCCTTCCCCAGAAATTTGGCCATTAATAAATGCTCTTCTATGCATTCACACCATTAAATGCAGCAGCTAAGCTCCTCACCCACCTTCCCAAAAATAAAAATCTTTCCATCTTTCCCACTCCCCTCTTCCCAATCCAATGGACTTTTCCACCATTACCCTTTTCCCCTCCCACTTTCCTCCTCTCCCACCACTCCCATCGCCGCCCCATACGGCGGCGCACCTACTATTTTTTATTAGCAAGTAACATAAAGAGTAAAGACTATATCAAAAGTATGAATTAATGGATCGTGCCCCACCAACACCGAATTTCCTTGCCAACCTAGGCCTCGGCTACGCCATCGCGGTAGCCCTAGGCTTCCTAGTCCTCCTCTCCGCCCTAATCCTCGCCTCCTACATCTGCTGCCGCCTAAACCGTCGCCGCCAACAAAACCCTAACCCTAACCCAACCGGCGTTTCCTCCTCAGACAACGGCATAATCCTACCGCGCGTAGTCTTTGTAGCAGAAGATGATGAAGAGGACTCACAAAACGTCGCCGTGGGGCTGGACCAGCTTATGATAAATTCGTACCCGAAGTTTCAGTTTTCGAGAGGTGTGGGAAATGATTCGGTGTGTGCCATATGTTTGTGCGAGTATAAGGAGGCGGAGATGCTTCGAATGTTGCCGGACTGTCGGCATTACTTTCATTTGTTTTGCGTGGATGCTTGGTTGAAGTTGAACGCTTCTTGCCCTGTTTGCCGGAGCTCACCGCTGCCGACTCCATTGTCGACCCCGCTGTCGGAGGTGGTGCCCCTTTCAGAGTATTCTGATGGTAGAAGTCGGAGGAGGTGACAGTTAACTAATTAAAAAATCAGTAGTGGGCATAACCATCTTACTTGAAGAATGATGATTAGTACGGTTAATGCTATTTTATTTTGTATTTATCTTGTTTTTGGTTGTCCTGAAAATGTAAAAACGATGGGTAGTTAGGAATGAATGGGAATAGAAAGTTTTGTTTTGGTTAATTTGATCGATGTAAGAATTCAGAAATTTGTTTATGTTTATTTGTTGTGGTTCAAGATTTCAGTAGTTTACTTGAAGAAGTGTCTTTTATCTTTTACGAACTCGAGCGCTTTTGTTTACGGCTTGTTTATTAAGGATGAAATAGATCAAGCTTTCATGAACAAGCTCGTTTTACTAAATGAGCAAATCTTGAGTTCGGAAAAAGAATTTGTTTAGCTGTCCCGAGTCCTCGAACGAGAGGAATTCGGTCGGCTTCGATCGGTAAGTTTTTGTCGTGTCTTATGCTGCCGCGATGGGCTTTCTCCACGTGAACCGAAGAGTTTGAGCTTGACTCGTAAGGACGCTATGTTTGGCAACTAAATGCCAAGCCTTGGATTCGGAATTAAGGCTTAAATTTTGGCTACATTTCTGTCAGTGCAATTGCAAACATCCTTTTAATTCCAATCACACACTAGGGAATTGAGGTGCCAAACATAGCTTGATAGTTAAATTATTGAAGATTTCATGGATAAATAAATGTTTCATCTGGGGAGCACTGCTATGATTATTGTAAGAAGGCCTTGCAATTTGTGGTTGTAACAATTGGCTTACGCCTCATACGTTTGGAAGGAGTTTGAATTCTTCTACTATCACATCGAGCTAAAACTAGAGTTTTTTGTTCTTTCGTGTTGGTAAACCAGAGACTGCAATTTGGCTGCTTCTATTATAAAATTCTCAGTGCCTTGAAACGCTTCGCTTGTTTCCAGTCAACAGCTTCAATAACGGTAACTTTGAATTTTATTATTACTCATTTTTTATTAGAATTCCTGTAACTTTAAATGCTCCAGTGTGCAAATTTGAACTATTGGCTTCCGCTATTCATGCATTATTCCATGGTGCTGTCATTAGCTATTCATAAGCAGCATAACTTCTGCTGCACTTAACGGATACTTCTTTATGCTTCTTGAAGTTAGAAGTTCTATCATTTGTTAATATTCATCTTATTGCTGCTATATGTGATTTTGACTTCATCTACTTCCCAAGGAACATGAAACTTTCGGTGAGTTGAAGGCAATTGCAGCACTATGCTCTAATAACCTGTTAGATAAACCTAGTGAATTAGGATCATGATGGAGTTGTGATTTATGCAAAGTTACATGGTGCTTGGATTTTCATTTCACCTGATAATCGATAGGTCTTAGTCAAACATCGTAGGTTTTTAAATTTGTAAAGAAAATGTTATAGCAAGCAGAATAGTCATGGAGCGTTGACTAGATTCTTTAAACTACTACAAACTTCTAGACTAATCAATAAGTTAATATCAGTAAACAATACTTAAATGCTTATTAAATTTCCCACGAAGATCCAAGCAAAAATAATTAGACTAAAGGACTCTGATCTCAAGATTTTTGATTATTCTGATCCAGTGATCTCCATTTCTTGAACTATGTTATTTGTTAAACTATTACACCTGAGTAGTCAATACAAGCTTCTCCATCACCTCCTCAAGTGAGTCAGCGTGGATTTTAGGTACTCCATTGAATATAATCATTTCCTCTCATTAGTAGTTCCATATTTAAATGGTTATGATCATATTATTTGATCTTGTTGTATTTTTCATTCTTTTTTTGTTTCTTATTTCTATAAGGAGACATTAGACTCTATATAGCTACTGATCAAATCGTCTCTCTCTGATTTAGATCTTAAATGTGATTTTTATGGAAATTATTAAATTTCGGGAGCTTAGAGTGGATTTACTGCTGTGGATTACTCTCTTGTTCTGATCGTAATTTCAGGACCTCCAAATTTTCAGGCCTTTAATGCGTATAAGTAAATGTCATATTGAAGCTGGGAATATGGAGAGGAATACCTACGTTTTTCTTTGTTGTGGGAACTCTTGCTCTCCTGGTGTGTATTTCTACATTGTCAAAATTCTACTCTCTCAGAACTTCAGTTATTTCTGATACTTTCTGCAACTATAATAACCTTATTAGCGCTGGCAGCACTGAAAGAGCGATGAAGTTGACTCTGGAAACTGTTATTAAGAGAATTCAACAAGAAATCAATAACACGAAAGAGGAGTCGTCACATACTACTTTTCTTGCAGATATTCTGGGCCTGATCGAGTTGGTCCAACAATCCCTCCTGCAGATTGAAGGGTCCCACTTGCAAAACAGTGAACTTGAAGCTGTTCATCCTTTGTCAACACCGAAAGAGCATTCTGATGAGCCTGCTGAGTTTTTCTTGATTGAAGAGATCCGCAAGTATGTGAAGATCAAGCCCAACAGATTAGGGAAACAGAATTTTATGGGGGCTAATGGAACATTCACAAGCATTGGCGATGCTATTTTTCTATGAAGGAAGAACTCGAAGAGTAGATGGATTACGATATTGGGGAAATCTGCCAAGACGGTTGGAGACTCGCTCAAAAGCTGATGGTTCATGGCTGTGATCCTCTGCCTCGAAGAAGGTGCTTAATGAGGGCTCCACAACTATACACAAATCCCTTCTCCATAAACGAGTCGTTATGGAAGCTTCCGGATGATAGAAATGTCAGGTGGAGTCAGTATCAGTGCAAGAATTTCTCTTGCTTGGCGAACAATGTAACCCGAAAAGGTTTCTTTAAATGCGCCGATTGTTTCAACCTTGAAAATCACGAAATGCCCAGATGGGTCATACCAGTTTATCAAGATCCAAACTCGAATCTGACTGCCGATTTTCTTATAACCGAAGTTCTAGATTTGAAGCAAGGGGAGATACAAATTGTCCTAGATTTCAGCGTTGGGACCGGTACTTTTGCTGCAAGAATGAGGGAGCACAATGTGACTTTTTTCTTCATCTATTATTCTTGGGGCACCTTTTAATGAAACTATAGCTCTACGGGGGCTAATTCCTCTGTACTTGACTATAAATCAACGGCTACCATTCTTTGATAACACTCTGGATTTGATTCATACAACTAGGTTACTCGAGATTTCGTGCTGCTGGATTTCGTGCTGTATGATTAGGACAGAGTTTGAGACCTGGGGGCTTCCTGTGGATAGATAGCTTCTTTTGTTTGAAGGAGATTTGGATGATTATGTGGAAGCAAGGTTAAAAAAAAAAAAAGCAAGCCCCCAACCAGCCCCAGCTCAACCCAGAAAGCTACAAGATTTGGATGAATTATACCTGTTGGTGGTCGGATCTGATGAGATAGTGTCTTTGTGAGGAGGAAAGAAGCTGTAGAATATTATGTTTGTGGCCAATCTTGAGGGTCGGCTCCTGTAACATGGGATCTTCTTTAATAATCTCCTCCATCATCCTCTGCGTATCCTCCGCCGTTTTCCTTTTCCTATTTCTGTAACACGACGCCATCGTCAACTCTCTCTTTATCATCTCAGAATTTGTAACTGATACGGAGGTTCATAATTTAATCTTATGCTTTTGTCTGTCTTATACCCCTCCTTTATTGATGGTTTAGTTTTGTTTGTTTGAGAGTCCAGAAAATTGTGCCAATCTTAGCACTGAAAATGTATCCTGATTGTTGATGATTAAAATCTTGTAAATATTTTTTTTTTTTTGTCCTCATACATACTTTACTTAACCCAAAAAAAAAAAGCACAATAATTGTCGGGATAAAAATTTCACAGGATCTAAGGCTATGAGGTTTAGTTTATATATTTGATAGTCTCTCATATTTATTATCAATTAATTTTTAAGATGAATGTTTTAGCATAATATCTAAGGGTCGAACTTTCAGTCAACTATTGTCAATTATAATTAATTATCGTTAATTACCATTGAGCTGCTATTACATTTAGTTATTATCATTGAACTGTTTAGTTACCATTAATTATCATTGGACTTGTAGTCTACATTGACCGATTACAATTAGCTACTGTTGATTACCACTACAGTTAAGTATTATTATTATATAAATAAATAAAATCACAAAGGTATGTTGAAATAAAAATTGCACATTTAGTATCCAAGACTATAAGGCTCAGTTCATATACTTGAGATGTCTCTCTATCTATCACTAATTAATTTTAAGATAAATGCTTCAATAATAACAGTACAATATATCTTTTGGTTGTTATTAATTAAAAAAACTTGTTTAAAACACTTCATGCCAAAATGGAAAAATCAGATCGTTTAGATGTTTCAGATAAATAAATTACCAAATAATATTTTTATTCAGTGTTCAACAGTGAAAAAGAAAAATTAAAAAAGAAAAAGGACCATGATTACTCAAACTTACCACGTAAAAATTTAAAAAAAAAAGAATATATTAAAAATCACCCATATTAAACACAGTAATGCTATGGTGATATTCATTTTGATTTCCTTTATTTTTATTTCATTGCCTCAAATTTTAAAAAATCCAGTTAAAAAATGCACAATTATATATCCGTGTAATCACGCATATATGTTTGCATATTCTTTTTTGGTGTCAATAGAATTTATTAGTCTGATAAATCATAACAAACAAATTCAATATTGTCTAAATCTGAATCTAAATGAAGTTGATATTATTTGTTGATGATGGAAATTGCCTTGTCCTAATCTTCTTATATCCTAATAGGATTAGGATTTTTTGCTTTTAAAACATGCTCAAAACAGGAGGTTACAACCATATTCCTCTCTCCCATACTTTAGTAAATAAGAACAAGAAAAATAGGCAACGATAAAATAGGCTAAAACAAAGTAGTTTTAAAATTGTGTAAAATATGTAAATATTTTAAATATTTTTTTAGAGAATTCTAGAATGTAATGGGAATCCTTAAACCAAAATAATCTTATCCATTTGTTGAGAAAGTGAAACGGTATTCCCCTCATTTGTAATTATTCAAGATGGGCTTACTTAGTAATAACCAAGGTGATGCACGTTCTAAGCGTCACATAAGTTGTCTCAATATCTAACTCCGTGACATTATGTACATTAAACCTTAGCTAAATGCACAATAAAATTAACATATACATAGATATATAATATGTCTTACAAGATAGTTAGAGGAAAAGTTTAAAGGGGAGCCGAATTTGTATGTATAGTGGCGTTCAAGCAGCATTATATTTCTACATCGAGTATTTTGGGAATATTTGGGCATACACCAATTTGTGTATCTCCAAATTATTTTGGGAATACTTGGGGCATAAACATTAGGTGCACCAATTTGTGTATCTCCAAAATAGAGCGGGGGACCCGTCGAATAGAAAAAAACAATTAGTAATATATGAAAACAAAATTAAATTTTTTTTTATAAATAGTATGTTTTAATAATTTTCTAGAAAATGGATATCATGTCTGAAATACCTTATTAGTATTTTTGTTGTCATACGAAAGAAAATAGTGATAACAATAATAGTAATAATGACGTTAGTTACTTTAATTACTACTAATATTTTTTCATAATACTTGTATATATTTTAGTTTTGTGAATATTATTTATTTAATATATACTCTATTTGTTCCATAAAAATTGGTCTAGTTTGAATTTTTTGGTCAAATTGACTATTTTTTAATCAAAATTACTACTAATCTATACATAGATAGGTAACAAAATTATAATTATTAGAAATTACATCAAATGTACTCCTGCATCTAATATTTGTTTGTTTGAATACTTAAATTATATAAGGTTAATTATTAATTTAAAATTTGATAAATTTAACCAAAAAATTTAAACTAACCCAATTTTTTTTAGAACGGAATGAGTATTAAATATGTTACTTATTCTCGCCTCACCCGAATCTCGATTTTTAAATATTTGGGAATCTCCATATTCTCGTGTCACGCACCCGCACCCTCACCCTCTCGAATCCTTGCTTCTTAGTTTATAGTATATCAGAAAGGAAATAAGGGGTAATACAGTAAATTGTCTTTGCACATGTTTTTCTGTGTATTCTGAACAACGTTTGTGTGATTATTTGGTGCAGCTGCTGATATATTCTTGTGGAAGAACAAGAAGATATCTGCCTTACTACTCAGCGGAGGAACTGCAGTATATGTTCTTTTTGAACTGTTTTGAGTGTCAACTGGTCACTTTGGTGTGCTACATTTCAATCCTTACACTTGCAACCTTGTTCTTATGGTCAAATGCGTCAACTTTAATCAACAAGTAAGGTTTCACATCATTTTTGATGCTTTATTTGACTTTTTCTTGAGTTCATTGACTTACATTTTTAGCAACAGGTCTCCTGCTGAAATCCCAGAAATTATTCTTCCAGAAGATCCGTATCTTCAGGCTGCATCTGCATTAAGGATCGAAATCAACCGAGCATTTGCTGTGTTACGAGAAATTGCAACCGGAAGAGATGTAAAGAAGTTCTTGGCTGTATGTTCCTGGTTCTTTAGTTTGTTGTATTTCTCTCTCCCATATATTTATCTGCAATCAGGGGAATGTCACACTTGCATTTTTTCCTACACGTTTTCTGTTTAAATAAATGAACTAAACTTTGTAGACCTTAAGCCTAAACAAATTAATTGGTGATCCCTTCCACAAAATGAGTCATATTTGTAAAATTTAATTATGTAACTTGTTCTTTTGAATGCCTCAGATAATAGCTGGCTTGTGGGTTCTGTTGGTTGTCGGGAGTTGCTGCAATTTCTTGACTTTGTTCTATATTAGTAAGTAAAATAAAACTCCCAAACCCCCACTCCACCCCAAGCCCCGCGCAGCCTGCCCACGCGTGTTTGTTATTATGTTCTAATAATTTTGATGATTTGTTTTGAAACAGTTTTTATGCTGCTACACACAGTTCCTTTTCTCTATGACAAGTATGAGGACGACATCGATACATTTGCAGAGACGACATGGATTGAGATCAAGAAGCAGTATGATGTATTCGATGCCACGGTTCTTTGTAAAATTCCAAGAGGGCCATTGAAAGACGGTTAAGACAGAGTAGAGAACTAGTAAAGGTTGAGATCTAGATGGCTGTGTGGTTGTTAGTGTGTGATTACTCTTTTACTGTGCTTACCACTTAGTTTTTATTGAGTCTAATTTACAATTTAATTATCAGGTATCCAGTCTGTTAGCACCTGTTACTGTTTTAAAACAAGTTATAGTGTAGGGGGTTGTTGATGGCTTTCAAATAAAGAAGAGCCATGTTGAGAAATTTAAATGATGCAATTGATCAAGCTTGTCCTGAGCTTAAGTTTGGCTTATTAACTAAATGAATAGGCTGAGTTAAGTTCTTTCATGAACCATCACACTCTAATAGAAGCAAGCTCTTTTTTAGAGATCAAGTCCGACGAGTTTTTATTTCGAAGCTTGACTTGTTAATTTAGATGAATTCTTTATTTAATTATGCTACTTACACTAACATATACAATAACAAATTGTACACAAATTAAAGTGTTAAATTATAATTAGTTATAATGACATATTTATCTCATGTATAGTCAGTCATCTACTAATTATAACTTAACACGTCAATTTATACACATTATATTAGTGCATTTTTTTAGTATTTATAACATTACTCTTTTTTATTACATTCAAGCTTTAACTTTTTATTGAGTTTGGCTCCATTTGTTATAAAGAATTCATTTTTTCAAATTTTTTTTTCAGATTTTTCAGTGTTTTGTATGTCAGAGAAAATTCAGTCAATGAGAAATTATTTTTCAGTCAACGGAAAATCTCTTTATTATTTCAAGAAAATGACTTACGAATTTAAATCTGTAAATCATTTTCCAAAAAGTGATATCAATGTTGTTTCTTTCCGTCATTATTCGTAAAAATTTTATTTAATCACTCTTATCATCTTTTTATTTATTTTATTTTTAAAATAAGTACATTTATTTTTATTTTCAAAATATATGCATAATTAGTATTTTTGTATTGAATTATATATACACATATATTTTCTAAATGTTAAATTTTCTTATTCTTAAAAATTTTTAAAACCACCATGTTATTAAAAATTTTCCTATAAAGAATGAACATTCTTATTGTTAGATTATATGTTAAGTTTTTAAAATATACTCATATTAATTTGTAATAACATAATTTTTAAATTTATTTCAAAAACTAAATATAAAAATATATTTTCGGCCTCATTTTCAGCTTGACCATCAAACATCAGAAAATAAGTCATTTTCTTATAAACTATTTTCTCAGAAACTATTTTCTCAAAAAACGTTTTATCAAAAAATATTTTTTGAAACACGTTTTACTTGTATCAAACAGAGCAAAAGTTTGATCATGGGTTTCCACAACCACAATAATTTGATTACCAAAATGTAAGATTTTTTTAACCTGGGCTGAGCTTGGACATGTAAAGCATTAAATGTTGGACCCGTTTGATGGTCTAACAGCCCATCAAGAAACAATACAATCCACTACAAAATAATATTATTTACTCTCTCCGTCTCATAATTTTTCATAATTTTTAATTATTATATAATACAAAATTTAAGATGTATAAAAATATATTATAATAATATATATATATTTATAATATTTCAATTATATTTTAAAATATAACATATGAATATATTCAAAAGAATTTTTTTTTTAAATAAAATATTTTCATATATTTTTCATATATTTTAAAAAACTGTGTCAAACAAGTACACGACAACTTTAAAATGTTAATAAAAATTTCCGCTGCCAGGAGTTAACCGCGGATTCAAATTCAGTTGAGTTACCAATTGCTACAGCGGACTTGTGCGTCGAGGACTGTCAATTAGTCCCTGTTACACATTCAATGGATACTTCCCAACTGGCCCAGCTCAAAATACTTCTTTCGGCCTTTACAAAAGCCTTCGGGCCTCAGCCCAATCAAAATACGAGCCTATAAAACAAAGCATTTCACGCTTTCTCATATTATTGCCACGTCTTTTAGGGTTTAGCTTTCTCTCTCACCGCCTCCCCTCCGCTCTTCTCAATCTCCTCCTCCCAATTTATAGTTATCAAATGCGATGAAGAGAGCAATGGAGAAATAAACATGATTGTGAAATCCTCACAAGATGAATTTCTCTACCATCATTGGTTCGTATTCACTGAGCAATTATTATTATTATTATTATTTTTTTTTTTTTTTGGGATTAAGAACGAAGGCCCCATGGATGAAGTGTCGAAAATCGATGCGCTGTCGTCCAAGTTTGCCTTCAAATATCAATTCAATCGAATTTAAGATGGCCTAATCGGATCTATTTTCAATCTCGCCGATTTGGTTTGTATTTAGATCTATTTTTTCGTACAATAAAAAATATTTATTATTATTATTATTATTATTATTATTATTATTATTATTATTATTATTATTATTATATTAATGCTAGCAGAGGGG
>JAUMHB010032949.1:0-11005 GCA_032359685.1 Pittosporum tobira | reverse complement strand
CTCGAACTCGAACTCGAACTTTAAATGAACTTATTTCAGTTTACACTCCTAATCATTAGTGATCATCTATTTGATGCATCGGCTAAACACGTTTCCGACGAAAGTTGATCCATCTATTTCATGAACTAATACCAGTATTGAGTTTGAGGTCGAAAGGGGTAACACCTTTAAAACAAAAATTCTAGTCAAATTTGGTAACTAGCAGTTTATTAACAAACACAAGCAAGAGTCATTTTCAGCCATTTGAAAAAAAAAAAAAAGAAGAAAAGGCCATAAGCCAAGTGCACTGTATGCGTAGTTGGATTACTCGGCCCAAAACAGACCTCGCTATAACGAAAAGTCAAATGTTTTGACTTGTTTACACGCGAATTTCGATCTCATTTGGATTTATTTATTTTAAATACTTTACCGTTTAACTTATATTATTTTTATTATAAAAAATATCTATATCTATATATATATATTGAGAAATTATTTTTGTTTAAAATTATCATTTATTATTTATAAAAAAATAAAAAAATATTTTAATACACTTATAATTTATAATTATAATAATATAAATTAAACGAGAAAATGTAAAAACAACTAGTCAAATTTTTATTTTTTTGGACTGCACGTGTGCTGACTAATGTAGCTTTAAAAAGTCAAAACGTGTACTGTGTAATAAAGGACCAACGAAGCAAAGTACTTTAATTCTTGTCCTTTTTTTTTTTTCACGGTAGAAGAGTACCTGGGAAAACGTGAAAACGGAAGTTTTCCATGGAAGTCGCAGAGTCGAAAGAAATGGGGAAGATGATCTCTGAGAGGAAGAGGTTAATAGAAGAAGAATGGAAGAGATCCATCTCCATCAAACCACTCTCCCGCACTGATTTTCCACCTAATTTTCTCTTCGGTGTCGCCACCTCTGCTTACCAGGTAGTACCCTACATTTCCACACCATCGTTGATTCATCCCAAATATAATATCTTCTGTGTCTTCTTCTTCTTGCAGGTTGAAGGAGCCACCAATGAAGGTGGTCGGGGTCCGAGTATCTGGGATGCGTTTTCACATGTTAAAGGTCTGTTATTAAAACACCCTATTAGTTCTCATTACCTGTATTTTAAATATGTATTTTGGTTTTAGGGTTGCTATGAAGCTTATTCTTCTCTTCTGTTATCTCTAGGCAATATACGCGATGGAAGTAATGCAGATGTAGCAGTTGATCAATACCACCGTTACGAGGTCATATTTTCACCATCTTTGCTACAAGTTTCTTGATCCATTCATTTCTTTCTCAACACTTCTATATTTTCTTTTTGTTTTCTACCTGTAGGATCATTTAATTTAAAATATGTATGTATAAATTATAAAGTTTATTGGTCAAAAGTGTACTTTAAAATTAAAAATTTCTTTATTCTACTTTTTTTAATGTATAGAAAATAATAAACTGCTCTTTTAACGATTTTAAAAAAAAATAAAAGTGTTCCCTTCCGGTAGTACGATGAATGGAATACGTATGGTTTATTATATATTTTAGTACTTTGACCGTAGTTATACTTTTACAAATTTATATTTTTAATATTTAACTTTTTTTTTCTTTACAAATGCTAGGTTTTATATTGTGAAATCAATGGAATATATTTTCTTTTTTTTATAGATTATACCATAAACTGGCACTTTCTTCCCGAGATTGGTAAATTTGGCCAGTTTCCTTGTAAACAAATTTGTTATTTTACTTAAGAGTTATATAGGTAGTTCGACATCCTAGGCTCATGAGTTTTCCAGAGCATTTTCATTTGCACTCATGTACGTTTATGAACTATTCTTATTGTCATCCACCAGCTATTGACTTATTTAATTCAATCTTTTCCTTATTTATTTATTTATTTATTTTTTTTATAGCACAGGAAGATATTGACCTTATTGCAAAGTTGGGATTCCGTGCTTATCGTTTTTCCATATCATGGTCTCGTATCTTTCCTGGTACTATACTTTTTTCTCTCATTATCTCCAATCATTTCTGATACGCATCAGTGTATTCGTGTTGTTTCATACTAATATTCAAGTCCTGTTGATTCAGCGGTGGATGTTCTCTACAAGAAAGGAGCTCCTTCACACACACACACACACATAACGATATTATGCAGCTTCCTTATTTCTGTAGAACTTAAGCATTTTCCAGTATAATTGAATAGGTGTCCCTTTCCCGGTTGCCTACCTGCTTTAGCTTCATCGTGATAAGTTGAGTGGATCCATTAGTTGATTTTATTTGTGCATGCAGATGGTTTGGGAACCAAAGCCAATGATGAAGGGATTTTGCACTACAATAAAGTCGTTAATGCTCTTCTTGACAAGGGTATGATGAAGTCATTTGCTCTCAATCTTTATGACATCATTTGTTCTCAATATTTTTCCATTTTGTAGTTATAATTAATGGCCAACTATGTTGTTGCAGGCATCGAGCCTTGCATAACTTTATACCATTGGGATCTTCCTTTGCATCTTGAAGAGTCAATTGGAGGGTGGTTAAATGAGTCAATTGTGTAAGTTCTCCATCATTTTTTGTCCTTTTTCAAGATCTAGATGTCGAAATCACTCAAATGTCGGGTAGTTGATTTCTTCATTTCAGCATTATTTTTTTCTCTGATGCATCTCGAATATGGACTGAGTGACTGACTAAAAGGATAATTGGCTCTATGTTTTCTTTGATGTATTAAATATGTCATTGCATAGATAATATAGAGTTTTTCTCTACATTTAAAATCATAGATCTAGTATATAAGGTTTCTTAGTGGCCTGTAAATACTATGTAAGCACCTGCAACTTTATTAGAGTTCGAAACTGTTTTAAGAGAAAGATCTGTACTTGTTGCCTGAGGGAATAGGAATAATTAGCATTCAGTATCCTGCAAGCTGGTGGGTCTCTTGTGAGGGTTACACTTACCACTGCATTAATTTTTACTTACTATTGCCTCCTTTAATTATCTTGATAGTTGATGACAGACTTGCATAAATTGATCAACATGGCTTTTGCTTATGGTGTGTACACAGAAAATATTTCGCCATCTATGCAGAAACATGCTTTGCTAACTTTGGTGACAGAGTAAAGAAGTGGTTTACCTTTAACGAGCCTCTTCAAAACTCTGTTAATGGATACTGTACTGGCATATTTGCCCCTGGGAGAAGTGAAAATTCACTGACCGAACCATATCTAGTTTCGCATCATCAGCTCTTGGCCCATGCAGAAGCTGTTTCCATATACAGAAACAAATTCAAGGTATGCTATATCAAAATTGGAAAGTGTTGATATGACAGGTAGTTCTCTTCAACATTTCAGTGCCTGTCTCTGGTTTCTGTTGCAAGTCTTGGTGAATTCCGCTGTTTTGATAATAGTTTTCTGCAAATAGTTCTACTCTCTCTCTCTATCTCTCAATTTATTTTCTATCGTTTTGTGGTACTTATCCGACGTCTGTTTACTAAGTTTAGAGATATTTAGGTCAAATGAATGCTAATGGAATGCTTTCTTAGCATTGTCAACCGACTTGACTTACTCGTTGTAAGCCTGGCCTGTGGCTCCTTAGGTAGCCATGGTCCAGTGAGTTGGGACCGGGTCATTGACTCCTTACAAGTGGTTTCATAGTGTGGCCCTCGTGGTGTGATGCGATGTGGGTAAGTGGAATTGGTTTGGTGGGGGCCCTTACGAGAAAATATAAGTGGGGGAGATAGATCGAGTAGCATATAAGACTTTATCTACTAAGTACCAAAAACTTGTTTCCATTGTATTTGATTTATAATAAAGTAAGGATACATGGATATGTGTGTTGATGTTTGGCTTTTAATTCCCTTCAGTACAAGCAAGGTGGAGAAATAGGCTTGGTGGTGGATTGTGAATGGGATGAGGCCATATCAGATAAAGAAGAAGATAAAACTGCTGCAGCAAGGCGACTTGATTTTCAACTTGGATGGTATTCCCATTCCTTATTACTAGGAATTCCCTAGGTTACATGATTATGTTGAAATTTCTTTACTCTTCATCTATAAAATCTTCTTTTATCCACAAAAATTGTATTTGAAAATGAGAACCTTCAGTTGCTAATGCCTTAGAGGGTATTTCATGGAATCATTTAGGACATAGAGAGTTGTACATTAGCCTGTGTTGTTTTACATCTGCTTGGTTTAAAAATCTGTCATCCTTGGTTTTGGACAGAAACATATCATTTTCCTCGAAATTAAATATTATCATTGTATGCTTCTGAATCTTTTTATCATTTTGTTAACATACAACAGTTACAAATTCTGATGCAGGTACTTGGACCCAATATATTATGGAGACTATCCTGAATCTATGCGTGAAAAACTCGCAGAATGCCTTCCAAAATTTTCAGCAAAAGATAAAGAACTGCTCAGGAATTCAGTAGACTTTATTGGTCTTAATCACTACACGTCAAGATTTATTACTAATAGAACAACAAATGATGAAGAAAATGATTTTTATAGAGCACAAGAGGTGGAGATGATTGGTAACTAATCTCCCTTTACAAGTTTTTAAATCTTTTGTAAGTTTCTACTTTATAACTCCAGTTATCAATCCTCCATTTTTTTTTAAATCAACAGCTGAGTGGGAAGGAGGGGAGTCAATTGGTGAGAAGGTAACTATTATCTCCTTTTCACTAGAGTTCATTATGCATTCGGGTGTCTCCACATCCCCCTATGGATTTTGGTTTATTTAAAGTTTATTTCTTTATTCTTTCTCCTGTTTAATGTGTTACAGGCAGCATCATCTTGGCTTCATGTAGTCCCTTGGGGTATGCAGAAACTTCTTGATTACATAGCAGAGAGATACAATAACCCCCCAATATATATTACTGAAAATGGTATATACCCTTATTAACTGTTTTCGGTGATAACATAAATGCTCGTCGTACTGAAGTAATTCTTTTTTTTTTTTACTAATAAAAGAAAAAATGAAACTTAAAAAAACATAAAATAAGACGTTCTTTTCATTTGTCTAAAACTGTGTTGTTTGTCTGTACACTGTGTACAGGCATGGATGATGAAGACGATGGAATGCGACCTCTCAATGAGATGCTGGATGACAAATTAAGAGTGCGTTACTTCAAGGAGTACCTTGCCTCTGTTGCTCAGGCAATTAAGTAAGCTACCATCATTTCCTACCATTTTGTAAGATCGTATATTCATCTCTCGTCTTTTATGGTACTAAAATAGAAGCATATCTTAAATTTTATAATATAACAAAAGGAATAAATATTTCTAAATTTGAAGCGGGGGTAGTATTTAAATATAATTATTGATGAGAAAAATAACATATACTCCCTCCGCCTTAAAAAGAATGTCACAAGTCTATTTTTTTTTTGGTCATGTAAAGAATGTCACTACATGAAAGATATTTTTTTTTATTAAATATCTTGATATAGTAAAAAAATTCATGTTAATATTTGTCAATTTCTTTTGTTATTTAAATTCAGACGGAGGGAGTGTGTATGCATTGAGATATCTGCTTTAGGTGCAAATGCAAACATGCAAAGGGTGGTTTGGCCTGCTGCTGCTCGTTTATTTATCTTTCTTTGTACATGCATACTCCGCCGTTCCATAACATCTAGCAAATTGGACTCTCTAGTCAAAATTCATATGAGTTCATTTTATTTATTCATTTTTTTCTCATATGCTTAATACTTTTCAAATTGTTTTGTATCAACTATAAATCTGTAGTCATAAACCGTATCAATTCTAAATTAGAAAACTTTGAAAAGTCAAATATGCTTTTATATTTTGAAAATGAGAGAATATATATCGTCTAAATAAATAATTATTAAAATGTCAAGTCTAAACAGTTAAAATTGATATACGTTAGTATTCTAACGGAATTCATGGACAGGGATGGTGTGGATGTGAGAGGTTACTTTGCATGGTCATTTTTGGACAATTACGAGTGGATTCAAGGTTATACCAAGCGATTTGGTCTGGTTTATGTGGATTTCAAGAACGGTCTTTCTCGGCACCCAAAATCTTCTGCATACTGGTTCTTGCACTTCTTGAAAGGTGAAGAAGAGAAACATGGGAAATAAGAGTAGGTGCCATTTGTGAGCACTCTCCTATTGGTGATCTTTATCTGAATTGAAAAACTTGTGTATTTCTTTCTCACGTCTGTTTAAGAACATTTATTATTAATACTATTCATTCCGTAAAAGAGTCTAATTTATAAATATTCAATAAAGCAATTGGTGGAGTATTACTATTATTGTTATTGTTGGTGAAAAATAACATCTGGAAGTAGGTTTGAATATATTGTCTACTTTTTTTAAGGTTTTGAAGAATTTTCTTAATAAACAATGAATATATGGTGTGAAATTAAAGCATACAAGCAGCAATATAAAAAATGAAATTACCAAGCATATGAACATGGTGATTTAGCCTAGTTCGGAGTTAGTCTCCGATGTCCAGTTCTCAACTCCCTCTTCGGACTTGATATTCCTAAGAATTCATTATTCTTAATAACCTCTTTATTGGTGGAGAAATTTTCAACAAACTGTAACTTGAATATTTAAGATTCTTTCTTAGACAAAAGAATATATATTTTTCCTCAAAAATTCAAAGATTTAATTTCGGAATCTTTGCAATTTTCTCTTGGACACGAAATCACATTATCTTCTTCAAAAATCCAAACGATTTAACATTACAATAATCTTCATTTGATTACAATGATTAAGTAGTGAGAAATAAATCTTCTATGACTAAGCAAATTACACCAAAATAATTGTGTTTGTTTCTTAGATCGAATGGATAAAAGCTTGAATAGATATAGATAGATGTAGAAAAATTTCTCTCAGAATAGATATATAAAAATGATATATAGAGAGAAGAAATATAGAGAAAGAAAGTAAATTTGGCTATTGAAAACTATCTCTCTTGATTCGTTGATTCATTTAGAAATGAGAAGAGAATGAGTTTATATAGGTTGAAAAAAATATTTCCAATGGTCATAAAATCTTTTAATAACGGTTATAAAAAATTTTTATAACGGCCATAAAATTATTTTATTAACAACTATAAAATAATTTTATAACGGCCATAAAATCTTTCAATAATGACCATAAATTTTTTTAATAACGACCATAAAATCTTTTCATAGCAGTCATAAAATCTTTTTATAACGGTCATAAAATCTTTCAATAACGACCATAAAATCTTTTTGAAATGAAAACAATATTTGCAGGATACATATAATATATTTTAAGATATAATATAATTTTTATGAAAGATAAAAATATATTTCAAGGAAAAATACTTTAATAATATAATAAAAATATTATTTTAAGCTTGCACCCTTTGGATCATAGAAAAAACACTTACATGAAAATTCATATGAGAAGGACTAGTCCTAATCTAGTTTTTAATACTTCAAGCTCTTTCAAATTCTTGAATCATCTCTAGGAAATAAAATCTTGTTTTTCCGTAATTGCATGTTCGTTGAATTCCTTGTATCGTTGAAATGTTTGTGATCGTGTGTTATCCTCATACATATTGCATCATATATATATTTCCTGAGACGTCTTGCAAATGTATTAGTCCATATATGTTTGTCATTATCAAAATCAAGATTAATATTGGGATGTCCCAACAATTATTGTGAAACTAAATAGTATTAATAAAAGACTTGCTATTTCTACATGTTTTTTTTTTTTGCATTTCCACGTGTGGTCTACGTTATAACCAATTGTATAAGTAAAATGGTGTAAAGTATGAGTTTATGTGTGCAAAAATAGCAGTTCTCTTAATTCATTATAATTACTTTATTTCATTTATCTCTTTTCTGGGTTATTTTGACCTATAGTAGCAACTAGGATTTCACGTCCTACACCTTTTTACAAAAGGTTCACGCCACGTAGGAATATGATTGGGTGCCACCTAGAATGCTTATGTGAACATTTACATGGCATTGACACTAGCAGCTTATGTGGCTTATTGGACGCTTAAATGGACCTTAGATGAATGCTTTTGTGGTAAATTCTAGATGGCTCAAAGAGAATTCTAGAAGATGAGAGATTTTTAAATATCTAAGATATTTATGTAGATTATTTTGGATGTTTGATTGCAACCATCCATATGGGAGGTAGAGTAGTATATGTATGTGAGGTATTCATTTGGCTAAACCATCCAAGAGGTGTAAGATTTCCTTCATTATAATAAAATATCACTTATCTTCCTCTTATATATATATATAATGTAATTTAATTTAATTTATAATATTTATATTATCAATATATAATATAAATAGACAAACACCAAGTCTATTTTGATTCACTTACCAAGTCATAACACGGGTAAAATGAGTCTTTTTGTTCACTCACCGAGTCATTTTGAGGCAATGCAACTCAGTTTCTTGATATACAAGTCAATTATTAGTATATTACATAAATAGATAAATAATAAGTCTATTTTGGTTCACTTACCGAGTCGAATCAGTCAATAAGTCTACTTTGGTTTAGTTATTAAGTCGACTTAATGTTACAAACTTAAAGAATTTAAACTTAATATCTATTTATGTATAAAAGCACAAATACTTAAAAACTCGCTGAGTCAATCTCATTTAATTAATAATATTTATATAAACTCTAGGGAGTAAATTGACACAATTAAAATAGTATAGTGCAAACTGGAACATTGAGTATAATAGGGGGTGCAAAATAAAGTTTAAAACTTTTAAGGGGGGTAAGATTTGTAACTTTGTCAAATTTTGTAAAATTATGAAAATTTCATCAGTATAGTTGAGATGCTAGTTGATAAGTGGTAACTACTTTGAGGTGATTTGGAAGAGTTATTGCATAATAACTCTTTTTGTTTTCAAATTTTTGGCTGAAATTTGGGGTCCGAAACGGACAACGCCAAAAGTTGAATACGTAAAGAGAAAGCAGTAGATAAATTGAAAATCTTGATAAAATTTATCTGCTACTTTTAGTCGATACAACATTGAAATAAATAACTTGATTGACAAAAGAACATACGAAGTAATAGCTTTTTCATAGTGACCCCAATGAACGATAATACTGGAACAAGCCTAAAGTTCATCTATTTCACATATATGGAACATGTTTAAGGTTCATCTAACGACAAGCTTGGGATCCTGAATATGTTTCACTATGCATTGTCTGGATGTAATGTAGATCTTAACATATGATCCATGAATATGTTTTACTAAGCAACGTCTGGATGTAATGTAGATCCTAACATACACCAGTAAAGCAAAAGCAAAGGACGTTCGCCCCCAAGATAAAAGTTGCCACTGATGAAGGATTTGAAAAATTCCTCGAGGTAGAGTTTGTTGATTGGTAGAAACATATATAGAAAAGGCTTGATTGATCTCCTCCATTTGGTTGGTGTCATTTTTAGCTCCATATACAATACAAAAAATCGACATTACCTATGATAGTTTTTCATTTTAATACTTCCCGTGCTTGAATATGGTCCTTGCTAGCAAGCACAATCAGATGAGCAAACATAACACTCACCAAGGAGACATTCACCAAGGAGACAATGCGTTAGTACGGATAACAAAATAATGAAGTATACAATGACTCAAACTAGGCAATTTACATGGGAAAGATTAGGAGCAATCTTGGCCACCATCTCAGTTGCACTATATGATTGGAGCAACTTGGTAGTTCGACGTCCTTGGTTCATGAGTTTTCTAGAGCATTTTCATATGCATTCATATTTATTTCAAACTCTTATGTCCTCCACTAGTTATTATCTTATTTAATTCAATTTCTTTTTTTAATTATTTTGTATTTTTTTAACACATGAAGATATTGATCTTATTGCAAAGTTGGGATTTTGTGCTTATTGTTTTTCCATATCATGGTCGCTTATCTTTCATGGTGTTTTACTTTTTTCTCTCCTTATCTCCAATCATTTCTGATACATACACACACATAATGATATTGTGAAACTTTCTTATTTCTGTAAAACTGAAGCATTTTCCAGTATAATTGAATAGGCGTCCCTTTCTTGGTTGCCTTATTGCTTTAGTTTCGTCGTGATAAGTTGAGTGGATCCATTAGTTGATTTTAATTATGCGTGCATATGGTTTTGGAACCAAAGCCAATGATGAAGGGATTTTGTACTACAATAAAGTCATTAATGCCCTTTAGGACAAGGGTATGATGACATCATTTGCTCTCAATCTTCATGACATCATTTGTTCTCAATCTTTTTTCACTTTGTACTTATTAATGGCACAACTGAATCTCAACAAACAGATAAAGCTCAACAAACGGATAAACATCAAGACCAAGTCAAACATGAAGCCACAGATAACAAATCCCAGGAGAAAAGCTACGAGCTAACAAACTCTGTAAATTTAAATATATTCAAATAATGTAACAGATTGAGTTTATCCAAAAACATCTATAAATAAAATAGCATGTGATCCTCCTGGAATAAGTGAGGAAATATTTCCACCAACCATTTGTGTTTGATCTCTTTATGGTATTAGAGCAACAAAGACTTGCGTCTCTCATCCATGGCCTCCAATGAATCCTCTACCAGCAATTCTCCTTCCCCTGCTACTACCAGTTCCACTCTTCCCACCCAACTCCATCACTTCATCATAATCAAACTCACCAAAGATAATTATCTCCTTTGGCGAGCTAAATTAATCCCATACCTCCGTGGTCAAAACCTCTTTGGTTACCTAGATGGCTCCATTCACTGCCCACCTATCACCATCCCTTCCTCCACCAATAATACCATACATATCCCCAATCCCACATATATTCACTGGTCACAACAGGATCAAATCATTCTCAGTGTCATCCTCTCCTCCATCACCGAATCCCTTCTCACTCAAGTTATTGGTCTTACAACTTCTAAAGATGTCTGGCTTGCATTAGAGAAAACATTCTTGTCCACATCCTCTGCCCGTATCCTCAGCATTCGTTTCCAACTCTCTACCCTTAAAAAGGCCTCCCTCACAATCACCGATTACTTCACCAAAATTAAAAATCTCT
>JAUMHB010032916.1:9238-20955 GCA_032359685.1 Pittosporum tobira | reverse complement strand
ATTATACATCAAGATCTGATTATCTACCCATTCAAAGTAAACTTGTTCTTATTTTAGTTATCTAATCAAGATGGAGCCCATAGAAATGATCATTATGGTAATGAAAGAGTCCGTGGCAATTGGTGAAGAACTTCGTACTTAATAAACTAATGTCTTATTTTGCTAGTACTTAGGCACTAATCAGGTAGTATAGTGTACAACTTTAGGTTTCTAAACATGCATGGCATATAGATGCATTTGAAGATATATTTTCCTGCTTTTTAGACAGAAAATAGATTCAAGAGTGTCTTATTTATCTTGTAAAATAACAAAGTTGAAGTGGATTGATATTGGTATCATGGATTTATATTTAGTTTTTTTTTTTATTTTTAATTAAACTGTTGGAGTTGTTGGTTACTAATCAAAAATAAATAAAATTGTGTTCATGAATATTAGTTAAACAAATGAAATAAACAAAATTTCTGGATGAAGCATTTCGACAAACACTTTAGCCACAACAACTTGGAAGTGGAATAATCAATAAGACGAAACTGAACTGTTCAAGATTACACGAATTCCAAAGCAGTTAGAACGGACTGTTCATGGTAGTAAGTAACCTTCTATTTATTTAAAATAATTACTACTACATCAGTCTCAAAAAAAAAAATAATTAAAATATTTAAAATTTATAAATTAAAAAATATTACTTTTGATGAGATACAAAGATTTTGAATCCCATAAAATTTTCATTTTGAGACAAAAAAAGGATAATCGACCTTATTCTTTTTGGGACGAAAAAAATATTATATAGAGCTACCAATTTTAAAAAAGAAAAGTACACTAAAGCTAAAAATATTCCGTTGCCTGGAATCAAAACCGGGTCGTCTGGGTGAAAACCAGAAATCCTAACCGCTGGACTACAACAGACTAGTTTTATGATCATATAATCTATTAATTATTTAAAATAATTATTATTTAGAGATCAAATTATCCACACACACAAAAAAAAAAAAAAAAGAGCTATCAAATTATAAAAAAGAAAAAGAGAAAATCAAAAATCAAAAATATTCCGCAGCCTTCGATCAGACCCGGGTCATTTTTTTGGAGAAAACCAAATATTTTAATCGTTCGACAATTGGTTTTGGTAACCAAAAAGTCTTTTATTTATTTAAAATATTAATTTCCCTCGCATCGACAGTACGCCCTACTCTCCTTTAACTGGTGGGCTTAATAAAGTGAATATTACTTCCTGTAATTTGTTAACTTAAAAATTGAGGAGAATGAAAAATTGTTTTTCCTGGCCGGCTATTGTTCATAATCACGTTCGTGAATAATCTAAGATCGAACAAAAAAAAATGTGAGGCATTTTCTCATTTTCGTAGAGGCGGCGATAACGACCATGACAGGATTTTAGCTTGGAATGAAATGAGAAAAGGGAATCTAAGGCTACCTTAGCCAACATTAGGCAAGGCCAATTAATAAAACGTGGTCGTATTAATACATACTGTATAATAACAGTTAATAAGGTTTTGTGTTGAAAATTAACAAAATTGGTGATACTTTTTTTGTATATTTCTTTTAGTATAAAAATAATAATTTAATGTTGCTCACGTAGTGTTTGAAAGTATGTCTGTTTTGGAAAATATTTCTTTTGCACCATACTTATGGAAGTTTTAGTTGACTGTTGTTCTTGTTCATGAGGGCCTGCAAAAGTAAATTTTTTGTATATCTTGGTATATTGTGTGTTATTATGTGAATAGTTATAATTTGATTTAGAATATTTATGTTCATATATTTTAGATGAACCAACATTTAGTGGAAGTTAGAAATTTTACTTTTGTAGTTTTAAAAATTTAGACTTTAGAAAGAAAATGTGTACATTATAGTCAATGTTCGAAAACTCATTTTGGGCATCCAACGGCTAAGTTTCTTTAAGTGATCGCAGTTTATGAGCTGACTTCTTATAATTATGTCAATGATGCTAATATATGATTCATGTGGTTTCCCAAACTTTGTATTCTCAAAAAGTCGAAGCAGTAAAACATACTTGGGATACTAGACTCTTTCGAAAACCCACAAGAGTTCTGTGCTGTTACAGAATTTTCTCATGTAATCTACCACTCTCTCCCTCATTTAGTCGCTAATGAAAAAACATAGTCTACACGCCATATATACACAGGTGGTAGTTATTTTGTAATTGCAGCAAATTGTATGGGATTTATTGTTAATGGGTAGATTCCACTGGTAAATGTTGCTTACTTGTATGCAGGGTGAACTATTTGAGATTCTTGAGGATAACAAGTACCTTCCAGAGGAATGAGTGCAAGCAATTGCAAAGCAGTTGGTAATATTCTTTTTACTCACTTTTGTTTAAAATGGTTCACATATGTCGATCATTAGTTAGTTAAGTTACCTGCTTCCATAAACTTTCGTGTTGTACAATTTTCAGGTGATTGTATTGCATTACTTACACTCCAACCGTATAATCCATCGTGACATGAAGCCGCAAACATCCTTATTGGCGGTGGGTTTATTGTTAAGGTTGGCATTTTAGAAGATATTCTTTTACTTTTTATGTCTGCCAAACTTCTATAAGCTTGCCTTAAAATAAAAATAAATAAAAAAAAGGAGCTTCTATAAACTATTTGGCTTCCGAAAATTTTCATTATATGGTAGTCCTATTTAGATTGTAGTATTTGAAAGTATGCCTGTTTTGGAGAATGTTTCTTTTGCACCATTTTTATAGAAGTTTTAGTTGATTGTTGTTCTTGTTCTTGAGGCAGGCTAGAGAACATATTTTGGAATGAAAGCTAATAGAATTGTCATTTAACTTCTTGTCCTCTGTCTTTACACATAGTTCTTTCGTCGTCTCCACCACATGAACAGCTCTACATGAAACGAAAGCAACCGATCAAGTAAAGTTTAGTAGATATGGTCTCAGTTTAGAATGTCTCAAGAATTGCATTTTATTCGACAATGAAGGTTTTCAGTTGAGAACCAAACGCTGATCGACTGAAGCAAGTGGATATCTTTCCATTAGTAGTTGATAATCATAAAAGCAAAGTTGGGCCAAAATGTTTTAATATCAGTAGCTGAAGATTAAAATCATATCATTTGGACTCTTGTTGTTTGTACATATTTTTAATAATTGTTTCTTACTGAAGGAGTTCACATAGTCTTTTAGGTTCCGATATGTTTTGTAACACCTGAGGTATGACCTTTGTACACATATATTTCAGTATTTGTTTGATACAAAAGTTATTTCCAAAAATACTTCAACATACTTGCTTAAGAACGAGGAGTTGTTTAAACTTAGCCTTCTTAATTGATTTTTATATATGAGCCCATTTGGGGCTGAAGTTATTTTGATCAACTTTATTTCTTTTTGTAACAAAAATCAAGTAAGATGGGTTGTTTCGGATAATTGACTAGAACAACTTAAAGCGCAAAATGAAATAAGTTGAGAAAGATAGGTAAGGCTAGATTCTTGGATAACCTACTATTTTCTTGAATTTCATATTTTAAGCGTAATTGGTATCACTCATTCTCAAATTCTTCAATTGTCATACTTTTCACCCGCTTTGTATATATTTCTAGAAACTCAATGTAACGGGCTCTTAGAGGTCGAAGTTGTTCCAAAACATGCTTTTTGATATGCCATGCACAAAATTGATGTCGAACATTTGGAAAGACTGTTAAAATTGTCTTATGCTTAGCTTCATCTTGATCAGTGATCAATTGGGGGCTTGTCAACGCTTAGCTTCATCTTGATCAGTGATCAATTGGGGGCTTGTCAAACATACACTGAAGAAACTGTTGAAATAGCCAAACAAATATTTTTTCAGTTTCATCCGCCAACAAAGCACCACCAAAAAGTATAGTTTGTCTATGGTGATTTACTCCTACAAATGGAGCAAATGGCATTTTAAATTTATTTGTTTTGTAAGTCACGTCAAATACTACTATACATCACCAAATTTAGCATAAGATTCTTGATCTTCCATCGGCCCAAAATATATTTTTCAAATATCCATTCTCATTTGGATCCACTACAAAATAATCTTGAGCCACCTTGTCCTGAAAATGCTTGATAAGACTGTAACATTATTTGTCCACATTGTTTTTTCGTTCACTTGATACAATATCGAAGCACTGTTTTGGTGTAATGGGAACCAATTTCGTAATTTGATTATTCCTCAAACCAGAACCATAGAAATTTGTGACAAGGTTTTTGCACACCTTCTAAAGGTGAAATTTGTTGTGAGATTGATAATTCATTACTTTAGATGGAGTAGGGGTGAGAGGATGATTATGTATGTCATTAAACAAGTCAACAACCCACTTTCCATCCTTCCTTATAGTAATTTGGAGCATTGCTCGACACCCGGTTCTAGTATCTCTTCGACGTTTCAATTCTTTCCCACAACGTCTTTTATCATTCAAATTCTTAAAACCTTGTTTATTATGAACATATTGTCTTCTATATACCTCTTTTGTGGCCCAAATCTTATGTTTATCATGAACCCAAATGCCAAATCTGTGTAAAAAAGCATATTGATTGTAAAATTTGTAGGCATCTTCATGTGTGTCAAAAACTTTGTCAATTACTTGTGATTATTCATTCTGACCATGTGTAGGAATGTCTTTAAGCTTGTCACATTCTTCAGTATCCACAATCTTATCACATTTTTGACTACGCAAAAATTATCGCATTCTTGAGCACAATCACTTGTATACTCTACATGATCTACTTTTTCCATTAAGCATAAAGCATACTGCAAATAAAAAAGATACTGATAATCAATATATGTTAAAATCAATTCACTTGGTGCAACTAGAATAATTGACCAACAGTAATGACAGATATATTAACGTTAATGACAAACATATTGATGAAGCCTTTTTTTTTTCATCTTTGTTCAGACCATGGGCTAACAAGGCCGTTGGTGGTATATTGATCCAAAAAAATCAGTTAAAAAACACATTGTTTTAACTAAACAGAATTTCATAATTCATTTATGCAGCCAAGATAAATATAATCAAATAAGAGTTGGTAAGCATATTTACATAAAATTACCAGGTCATGCGAGAGGACTGAGATGGGGGGAGATGGATGGTACATACCAAATAATTTCGTATGAGACCAACTTATCTCCTTTTAGAGAAAGAAAAACTTCAGTAGGAAGGGTAGAGAAGTAGCATAAAAAATAGGAGAAGAAGGCGACGACCAACGTATCTCTTTCTAGTCGAAATAATAGGAGAACTCAAGAAGGCAGCGGGAATAGAGAGGAGAGAAGGATAAGAAGGTTTAGGTTAATTTTTTTTTATTTTATTCCTCCCTAGTTTGCTGTTTGAATTGGCGTGGACTTTTTTTTTAAATTGGCCTTAGCTAATGTTGGCTAAAGTAGTCTTAGATTATCTTTTTCCTATATATATATATATATATGATTGAGAACGATGTTTGCGAGTAGTATATCTTTATCTATGATGCAACCTTTAAACTAGAAGATGTTATATTTATATTCAACACTAATCTTTACAATTAGTCCTAGTAGGTTGTAAATGGATGTATATTTCGAATTTGAATATAGGTATATTAGTATGCATATCCGAAGATTATATTTGATACCCATATTTCGATTCAATGGATCTTTCATAATTGAACATCTATATTTATATCTATCTTGTAGATAATATTAAAATTCAGATATCATCTATATTTGTTATGTAAAATAAAAAGGCATATAAATCTTTCAACTATCCGTATATATCAATATCTAAACTTTTATTTGAATTTTGTAAAGGCATTCTTCTATAATTCTAAATAAATTACTAGAACTTTCATTATCTAAATATCCACTGCAATGACAATACAACGATCATGTTGAGATATATACAGGGGTGGACGCACCTTAGGTCAAGGATGGCACTTGCCCTCCCTTGACTTGTAGTATATGTTATATATGATATATCCTTGACGTATAATATATGTTATATATGATAGATCATGACATAAAATTGAGATAATATAGTTGGTAAAATAGCTAACTCATGTTCCTTAGGTTATTGGTTCAAATAAATTTTTCAAACGACTTTTAAAGTACTCATTAAAACATTTATATACCAAGGTGTGAAAGGTTCAAGCTTGGACTTCATAGTACAAAATAGGAGATCTAACCACCTCAACACAAAGCATTATATATTATTTTTCCCAAAACTATACTTATATGTTGTAATATTTTATTTTTTCTATAAAAAATCTTTTCCTCCCATAAATTTTGTTTTTTGGGTCCGCCACTGGATATATATATATATTATTTATAATTTCAAATTTGACAGGATATCGAGAAATATCAGCTTTGACCTGATAGGATTGTCGAATGTTCGAACAATGTCAGATATTTGGAATACCGTCTACAGCCCCAATTCCTAGTTTCGAAGGTAAAGCCTCATTTAAATTTCACTGCTCAAGTGGCAAAAATATGCATGTCCTCCATTTAAAAGTTTGAGAGGTATCACACCGCAATTGAAACAACAATTAATGATAGTATTATTCATCGGACTAGGAAACTTTCATTTTCAATTTGATTTACAATATTATTTGGTCGTACAATGTTTCAAATCCTTGTTCCTCCATCAGTCTTACTTTACTTCCAGCTTACAACAAAAGGGCTGCGAACTTTGTATTTGCCATTGCTCCACGTAATCGACCCGAACACATCTTCCTCCGTGGGTGTAGAAGATGTGAAAATCACTTGGTAACTTGCCTTACTACTGTCCTTTCTGAATTGCAATTTGTCTGGTACTACTTTGACATTCAACCCATCAGGAACATCCAATGTTGCAGCATAGACTGTTTTATCCTCGTCACCAACATTTTTTACTGTTCTAGTAACTTTCTTTCTTCCACTGAATCTGGTGATGGCCAACGATGGATAGTTCATATTGGATATCAAGTCTTCATTCGAATTCTTCGGACAAGAAAACCCATCCGGAATGGAGGAAGCGATTAACTTAATCGTTGATAGGTTATAACCAAGGTTACACATAAATTTTAAGTAATCAATGGTCTCAGTCTCATAAACTAGTCCCGGTTGCGTTACTCCTGATGAGATTACTTCCCCTGCCCCAAAGTCATAAGGCGTGGCCACTGATCCCGAATTCCTTGTAATTGGAGCTCCCAAATTGTTTGTATGGATAGCTGCAAAGTTTTTGTTTTTCAGGTTTCTACACATTAGTAACATCCATATATGGCTAAAACAGATAATTTTTCAGACAATACCCTTTTCAAACTTTTAGATGTATTTATCAAATTTTCATCCCCGATATATCTGGTAGTCTAACCTGTAGTCATGATGGCTGATTTTATTGCGGAATGACTCCATGTGGGATTTTGAGATTTGATTGTCGCCGCTATCCCAGAAACATGCGGACAAGCCATTGAAGTTCCAGATTGTAGATTGAAAGCGGGAGGTTTTTTTCCAGTGATGGTAATGTCTGTGTCATTCCCACGCCATGCAGCAAGAATTGATACTCCTGGTGCCGCAATATCGGGCTGCAACAAAATTTATTAGGATGTATATTAATTGACTGATTAATGTTGTCCTTGCATCCAAACAAAATATATAGATAAATAGTAGCTTGCCTTGAGAAGGTTTCTTGTGTTTCTTGAAGGGCCTTTAGATGAGAAAAAAATAGCAGTAGGAGCCGGTTTAACATTTGAAATTGTTTCGCTGGCTAGAATTGTGCTAGTCGGGTTCCTTAAAACGATTTCAAGAAATTAGAAACAAATTGCCTATTGGGTTATCGACAAAAATTGTGCTGACTTCACATTTAAATTCTTGTTACCTGGTTGAGTTTATATAAGAGAGAATCTTAGCGGCATCCTTGGAGGTGACTGCAGTTAGTGGAAAATCTCTAGAGAAATAAGGCGCATCTTTGAAATCATCGTTAATCAGAATGACTCCTATTCCGCCTTGACCCTTTATGTCTTCTAACATATTTAAGCATATGAAATCTTTGTCGGTGCATAAAACAATTTTACCTGTAATATTGCTTGCACCTAATGAGCCTAGATCGCAATTTCTGCACAACCCGGAGTCGTATTAGTTACAAATAAGAGACCATAGTTAAGGACATGAAAGTACAGTAAATGCTTAAATGGTAAACGTACCTCACTGCTACTTCACCGATGTCGTTGGAAGCTCCCTCAGTTGATGTGCAGTAAATAAGTGGGTATACCGGAGATTTCTTAATATTGGCTAAGTTTATGCCTCCAGCCTGAGATTTAAATTAGAAGCACATTTTAGCTTTCTTTCCAGAAACAGATTCTACTTTTAAAATTAATACTAGAGGAAAATATCGATAAAGATATAAGTTTTTCTAGTCTAACACTAATCATCATGAAAGTCAAACGTTCAATGACTTTACCTTTATCACTTTGTTTCCCGACAAAACAACATTCGACTCCAAATAGCGGTCAATAGTTGTAGCAGCAACAGTTATTATCCAAGGAGCATCGTTCGTTACTGTTCCATTCAAAGGCCCATCATTCCCTGCAGAGCAGACCACGGTCATGCCATGCTCAACTGCATGGTACGCTCCAATGGCGATTGGATCATTGAAGAGTTTGGGCGCCTCTGCTGCTCTCGGACCAAGTGAAATAGACAATATGTCGACCCCATCATGAATGGCATCATCAAATGCTGCCATAATTGCTGAACCAGTACAACCAGATGCGTTGCATATAGCGTACGCTGCAATCCTCGAACCTGGGGACCCACCCTTGGCTGTCCCCGCAGCAAGTCCATAGAGTGATGCACCACGCACTAGGGTTCCAGCCGCCGTGGCCGTGGTATGAGTGCCATGCCCTAGCCAGTCCCTAGGTGATACAAGAGGGTCGTAGTACGTTGCTCCAATCAATTTCCTGATAGAGATTTGAACATTATATAACCACCATTAACTATTTCTGCTTTTTCTTTTAATCCAAAGCCTACTAATACCAATGTGAGGTTGAAATTTGAATTACCTATTACAATTGGAAGAATTGAAATCTTCCACTTCCACGCAGCTTCCTTTCCACCGTGATGGAATTGAACCTATACCGCTGTCACTGAAACTCTTTGATTCTGGCCAAATACCTATATCCCATGTTCAAATGAAAATAAATCCATATATTAAATCCAACCAGTATACAGGTAAAAATTGTCCAAGAAAAATATGAAACATATAACTTGATTATCTGGGGGAGAAAAAGGAGATTAAAGAAACACTTTTTGAGTGTTTTAATTATTTCAAGTAAATGCTTACAATGAATCCCAGTTGCGTAAAAAGGTTTTTGAATAAAAAATATCGTTAAGTAGTATTAATATTGTGGTTTTAGGATCCGTAACCTGAATCCAAGAAGCCAATAATTGTGTCGGAACCACGTGTTCTTGAGTTTGAGTTTGAGGCCGAACTGATATAATTTTTTTGGTCAGTTAGATTATTCAAGAAATCCCATGAACGTGTTGTGTGCAATTGAAAGATAGGATCAGAAAACACAGAAACAACTCCGGGTTTCTGAGCAATTATATGTGCCTCCTCCTTCGATAAACGAGCCGCAAATCCTGAGAACCCGTGTTTGTAGATGTGCACCACAGCATTTCTATTCCAAGAGGGATTTTCAGATTAGAACACTTACCGTAAGAGCATGCTGAATTAAAAATATACCAACTTTGTAAAGCTTCGAACTCGTGAACACAAGAAATTTTCTTAAATGAAAATTAAAAAACTAAACTACTACAAGCTATGCATAGTACGTTAAAAGTTAACCTTCTTAATAATGAGTCCAGAAGCTGCTTATGATCGTCACCCACTGATGTAGCTTTGCCTCCCATGTAGACAACGTAAATGTCATTGTCTTTTGCTTGATCATCTGCCTTAGTTTTCCCTAGAATTGATATAAGAAATAGCGAGAAACATAAGCATATAGAAAGACTCTTCGTGTTTTCTTTCATTTGGCTTCAGTAGAGATGTGATTATCTTGGGAATTCTTGAGAAGGTAGAAAGATCCTACAGCTTTATATAGAATACAATGCTACTGAAGACGTTGAAATTCTGAAATTTAATCGATTGTGCACGTTAATGGAAACATGCGTATGCATAATGCATTCCTTCCGTCAATAAGCTTCTACACCTACGAAGCCTACTTCTTCTTTAGCTAATAATCTAATGAACAGCACATAGAAATGATAATTATGATAATGAAAAGTTGGTGCATGCCAATTAGTGAACAACTTCTTAGTTATTAAGCAATTGTCTTATTTTGTTAACTCGTATGTAATATAGAGCTTTAGGTAAATACACATACATGCTATTTTTTGCAATGCAGTTCAACATTTTCCCATAGCTTTAGAAAGAAAATAGGTTCCAAATTTCTTTAGTTATCTTGTACTACTACTATAATAACAATTAATGTTGATATGTGGATTGATTCCAATGGAGTTATAATTGGACTCTTCTTAAGTTTGTAATTCTACGTGATCCGAAAGTTAAAATTATCTAGTTTTGTAGCTTGGTTCGGTACTAAAAATAATCTGAGGGTGCATTTCAACAAACTTGCATAAACTATTGAAGTTCTTTCCGATATGCATATAAGGAAACTCCGTACTTGTACTCTTGAAACAGTTCAGATACACCAAACGCCATTGTCTATCATGATACGTCCTAGTTTCTATATACTCCTATTATGTATGTAAATGAAGTTGCTCATCCATTTTTTTCTTTCTATTAGCGCATATGGTACATGCCTTAAATATTTCTTGGTTGTTGATTTTGAACTACTTGTTTCTTGTATTTTCCTATTTATAATTCACGTTTGTGTGAAAATGTTGCATGGTATTCGAATAACAAATTGTTGCATGAACAGAGGAAGGTGTAACCTTCTAGACTACCTCATTGGAAGATATTTTGTTATTTTGATCAAGGTTTTTGTACGTGTAAACAATTTTGATTTTGATAAGCCTTTGAACATTTGTCTAATCATGGCAAAGAAGTGGAGTGCAAGCCTAGCCTAACCCAAATTAAGAAAAGTCTCAACTACCTTTCCTGGAAATGAGGCCAGCTCTGAGAATGAATGCATTGTAGTTGTTGATACCTGTTCTACCGTTTGTGTACGTAATCCTCGCGTTCTCCAACTTCACGGTCTCCAATGAACCTGTAATACAAGTAATACAAGGTGTTTTGACCACATTCCTCTTTCTGAAGTTTAAATCAATGATGAAATATCAAAAGTAGTTCTAGAGAGAGAAAGTATATAAAGATTTTGAGATTCAACCCCCTTATCGTAGCAATAAGGGGGTATTTATAAGAACCCCATTGTAACTCGGGGGCCGAATGTGCAGTAGTTGTAGATCCCACTTGAGGAGACATGCTTTGTTGGACTCATTAGGCTGACTGGAGACTTGTTGAGCTGACTAAGTGCTTGTTGGGCCCAATGTTTATATATTGGGCCGTAAAGCCTCCGCGTGGTCTGGCCCAGGTTAAGAAGAATAGTGGAGGGTGCTACAAGGTCTGTGTTCATAGTGCATGGTTGGTCGCCCATGAGCTAATTTGTATAAATGAGACGGGCAAACGACCACAAGACTATGACCTTCAGGACTCATGACTTTGACTGATTGCTCAATTAGTCTCTCTGAGGGAACGGTTATGGGGCGGACGACGTGATCGTTCCCAAACAACCAATCTTGTCATTTAGT
>JAUMHB010032905.1:0-20959 GCA_032359685.1 Pittosporum tobira | reverse complement strand
TTTTGAAAAATGATCATAAAATACCAAAACTTAATTTCATACTTTTTGAAAAATAATAATAAGACCAAAACTTCATCTTATGCATTTTGAAAAATAATTATAAAATACCAAAATTTAATTTCATACTTTTTGAAAAATAATAATAAGACCAAAATCTCATCTCATGCTTTTTGAAAAATGATCATAAAATACCAAAACTTAATTTCATACTTTTTAAAAAATAATAATAAGACCAAAACTTCATCCGACAATTTTAATCCTTACCCGAAAATCTTTCTATACTAAGCGTCTCTTATACACCAACCTACCTGAATCACAGTTATTTTATTTGTAGCAATTTTTACCACTCAATCATATCAAAAATTTACACTTACTCAAATAAATATTATTTCCAACCGTCCATCATTATACTTATCCAAAATCAGTCACTTAATAATTAAAGTTCATACCATACTAGTATAACATATTTTATACTAATAATTATTCAAGCACTTCATAAGCATCCTATACAGTAAATTTAATAATTCTTCCACTGACTCATACAAAAAAATTTTATTTGACAACTATATTATATCATAATTATCTTCATATATCTAGCTATACCACACTTTAAAATAATATTAGTATGTTTGATAATTGTTTCCAATACTGTTGCAAATATTTAAAACTAGTGACACCGACCATAGAAAATTATTTATCAGATAAATCAGCATCAAGTATATATATATACACACACAATTATTCATATTACTGTTGCAATCTTTATCGGAGTAATAATATAGTGAAAAGTGACAGGCCAATAATTATTGACTATCTAAGTTTTACGGTGGCTTAAAAGTCGTCCGACAAATATTAGTGGGGTCCACACATATTCTGTTGTGGGGTCCACAAATAATTTGCGGCGCATAGTACAAGAATAAATATTCCCTAGCTTTAACGTTGACATTCTTTTTGTCGGAAACTAATATTTGCATTTAGCACCTTACAATTTATTTTATCCCCAAAAATACCATACTGCTAAAGATAAATAAATTTAATAACATGTTAAAAATATTGAGTTCTTACAAAACTAATAAACATACTAAATTGGTAATAGGAACCAAAAGCTATAATAAAAATTAAATGTTGTGGGATCAAATTACATGTTCTTAACGTGAGATTAAATGACCAAAGCCTTCTCTCTCTCCACCCTCTTTGCATTTCTTTGTAGCATACACAACATTTTTAAATATGAAGGACACAAAACATAACAACAAAATTTAACCAATAAAACAATAAATGCCAAAAGGGTTTTGCCTGATTTTTGTGTCCATAACTCAAAAGGTTCCATCTTTCAATGCGATCATTAGATCTCATAGAAGATTTAGTGGATTAAATGGATTTGGGACTTTAATTTATTCACTAATTTATTGAATTTGATTGGGCAGCCAAAGAATGTCTAACAAACATTCTTGGTTTTCCAGCAACAACTCTTAATTTTTACTTTGCCACAATCACATCGGCTTCTCTTCTATTTTCCTTCTCGTCTCCTCTTCATGTTCTTCCCTTTTTCATCTTTCGTGTGTGTTGATTGTGCTTTCTCTCTCTAGAAATACTCCAAATCAAGTACAATGGAGGAATTTCATATTATTTTTTGGTCTAAAAATGATCAAAAACAAGTCGGAGGGTACATCTAATTAGGAAGCATGAAGTCTGGGGTGATATTTTCTATTTAATAAGTTTGGGGTGTATCCCGTGTTTTACTCAAAAGTCTAGCATGCAAATTGGACTTTTGTCAAAGTTAAAAACAGTGTTATTTCAAGTATACCCTTGGCCTCGCACGTGTGTGAAGAGATTCAGTCAAAAAATGATCAAAAATGGGGTGGAAAATGCATTTAATTGAGAAACATGAAATTTTTGGGTGAAATTTTTTTTCATTTAAAAACCTGGAGTGTATCTCGTATTTTACTTGAGAGTTTGGGCTGTAAATTAGACTTTTGTCTAAGGCTAATTAATGTGATGTTTGGGGTTGTAAATGTGTTTTAGAGAATTGAAGTAGGGAAAAAAACGATATCTTTGTCAAGTGAGTTTTATAGTGCGTGAAGTGAATGCTTGGAGTGAAATATTTTTATTTTTGGTGGAAAAGCAAAAGAAGAGCAAGAATACTGGGTGGGAGGAAGCTAGTAGTTCTAGCCATGATTACAAATTAGTTACTGGCCACATTTTATAAAAAAATAAAGTTGAACTGGGCAATAAAAGAATATTTTTAATTTTGTCAAGAATGGGATTCGAACCCATGCCCTTTCGGACCAGTACCTGAAACTGGCGCCTTAGACCAACTCGGCCATCTTGACATTGTAGTAATTCAGTTTAAACCCCATTTTCCTTAACAATGATATGATGCACAAACAAACAAGACAAATATTTTTTTTAAAAAAAAATACTTCCTCAATTTTAAAAACATTTAACTTCAGCTGTTCAAAATGAAATATATATTTTATATTATGATTCTATTATGAATTTTAAAGAGTTTTACTTTTTAAAAATATAGTCGTATCATTGACTAAAAATGACATAACATGTTATAATAATTCATAATAAAATTCATGTCACTTGATTGTCTAAACAAAATGAGCATTATATTTTTGAAACTAAGGGAGTATTATCTTTGAAACTGAGGGATTATTCTTTTTCGGTTGTATACTACTACTCGCTCCAATCCACAATTAAAGATATCTTTAAAAAATTTTAAATTTATAATGTGATTTCCAATGAAAGATAAATTAAAAATATTATAATATTTTATTATATTAAAATAGAAATATATCTATAATTTTAGAACGTGTCAGAAAATAATTATTTTTAATTTTGAAACATAAATAGTACAACGTTTTATTTTAGACTGTTTAAATATTTAGTTGAATACTATACAAATAAATAAATATGAATAATTTGAACTTTTCAAACGAATGAACCGAGAGAGTCAATCAAAACAACAGTATTACAAGCTTAGAGTAATTAATTGTTTAAAAATATACTCATATTCAAGTTATTAGTACTTTGTGTTGCACGCAAGTCAAACGTATAGCCCAACAAGCAAAAAATCCAGTTAAAAATTTAGCCGAAAAAACACAAACAGAGACCGAACAATTTAATTTATTTCAAAATCCAATAGACTCATTTTAGAATTTAGAGAACTCAAAAGAAAATGAAAAAATGAATTAAAAATTCATTGAAGTTTTTTTAACTATCAATTAAATTATATTTTAACGTTATTTTATTTATTTATTTATTAGAAATATAATTAGGCAGATGCATGCTAGTAAAAATATAATTTTTTAATTTATACTATTTAAAAGATTTTTCATTTTCAATTTGTTTTCTCATCATTTTCAAAGTTTCAAATGGGAAGCCTTGCAACATTAAGGTTTTCAATTTTTTAGGTCCCAGATAGGAGTAGATAAGGTGGAACAAGTTGACGGGCCTCCTGAGTTTTTGGGCTATAATCCAATAGAGTCTTCTCAGACACCAAAAGGCCGACACCCAGTGCAATTGACCCGCGTATCATATACTAATTCACACCAGTCCTCGCCATATGCTCACTACCGTTGACTCGTTGGAAAGAGCCGAGTTAGCTCAGTTTATTATCTGATTCTGGATTTCTAGGCGTATCACGTCACATTTATCCATTATCCAGAAAACGTAGATAAGAAAGAATAGCACTGCTAAAGCTTTTCACTCCAACCATGGCTTCCTCACCCCTAGCCAACTTCTTCTCACTCTTCACACGATCAAAATCGGCACCACCACCCCCCAAAACCCCTCCAGCTCATATTTCTCTCTCCTCCGATTCACTTCCATCAAAAACCAGAGATGGGTTTGGCCCACTTGTCACCTCCTCTAACAATAACTCATCTTCTACTGCTGCTTCAGCCGAGTTGATGTCGGTGGTATGCCCATCTCGGGTATACTCAAACACCCTTTTCTTCAGGTCGGGGTACAACGTTCAGGTGATTGTGGACGATAACGAGCCTGAAGAGAGGCTTCTGGGCCGGTTCAGGAGAGAAGTTATGAAGGCTGGGATTATACAGGAATGCAAGCGACGAAAGTATCACGAGAACAAGCAGGACGAGAAGAAACGCAAGACCCGTGAGGCTGCCAAGCGTAATCGTCGAAGGTCAACGACCCTTTTATTCTGTCTTGCAATCTAATTATGGGTTTTCTTTGTACAATTTTCAATTTAAATTGCTTTATTTTTGGGCTATCAAGCACTTTCAAAGTTGAAACAATATACAATCATTTTTTTAATTTTTTTTTTTTTTTTTTTGTTGTTGTTGTTGTAGTTGACTCACCTGCAATTCTTAATGTTGTTGATCTTTTGCCTATTATTGCCTTCTTGGTGCATTTAAGATTTATAAATAGTTTACAACATTCACAATTGGATTGACTAAAATTAGATGAATTCTTTCAAAATAAAATTTTAAAAAAATAAAATTTAATTCATGTTAATTTTGAAATGTAGGATTTTAAGGATTGACCTTAGGAATTCAAAAGAGACTCATTGTGAAGAAAGGAGGGACTCTTTTTCAGGATTAGTTTTTCCGTTATTCTTTCCAAAACCACTAATAGAAAGTTTGTGTTTTGGTTGTTCTCTTATCTAGCACATTTCTAATGAATTTTGGATCTTAAAAATAAAACAAGCCCCAAATAATAGTTTTAGAAATATGTAGATGTTATATTCGTTGAAAAGGATTATTGTTCATTGTCAAAGTTTCTGTTAATATCAGGCGTACCCCATTTCGAGCTGGACCACGGGATCAGGTTGACACTGCCAAGAGCACTAATAAGGTAGAAGAGGAGGATAACTGGGAACTTCCTGAAGGAGGCCTTCCCTATTGACTGCATTTGCTTTCTCTCGTTTCCTTTGTAAGATTTTGCTCATTTCCTTGTCAGAGGCTTTCATTTCATATAAGTTATTTTCTTTGATTATACTTTGCATTAAGCCCCTTGTTACTTAGTAAATGAGGATTTGATACACTAGTTTGAAATATAGTCAAATTGACTAGTTGTCTTCCTTATCACCCATATGGGAACAATGTTCTCAAAAGCGGACTGGGCGGCCTCCTAGACGGGCACATAGGCGTGGGTGGCACGGAAACGCCCCAACTATAGCCAAATAGCTTGAAAAACCGATTTTGACTAGTCAGTCCTGAGCACTGAATTAGTCGGATTGGGCAGAGAAAATTTTGCTAGGACAGCTTTTATTTTGTGGCACTACCCAGCAAGAGATCTGAACTCTAGTAATAAAAAAAAATGGAGAAGATAGTGACAGAGAGATCTAGAGATGAAGATATCGATAGATTGGAGGTGAAGAGATCGATTGATGAAGAAGACGCTAACTATTTCAGATCTATACTCAGTTCTATATCTGGTGTCGTATCCATTTCAAAGCTCTTTTTTTTTTTTTTTCTCTCTGTGTCTCTCACTTAACTGCAGGCGTACTTTGCTGGCTAATTAGGGATGTGGTGATGGTCCTGATGGACCATATGGAGCCTCCTTACTTTAAATTGTGTTGACTTTTATTAAATACTCTGTATGTATTATTTGGGCTCTGAACTTGTTGGGCTATTATCAGACATTCTAGTATTCTACAACTTTAATAATAAACAAAAAACTTTGTTACAAAATTAAGTATTTGATAGATAATAAATTAATTTATGACTTTCAATTTATTTACTCATCTTCTTAAAAAGAAAATTGTGCAATTTATAATTTTATGTTTAATTTATTTTTTATATTGTTATATACATATAAATGATAAATTAAATAAATAAATAAGAAATGCCTAGCAAACCGCCTAGAAAACGCTTAGGCCCGACTAATCCCCCTAGGCACTAGGCGTCTACTTCTTTTTAGAGCACTGTATGGGAGAGAACGTAACTGGTGGAAGTAAGGGTGGAGAGATTTAGATGGAGATAATTTATATTGCTTCTTTCAATCAAAAGATCAAATGAAAATAATTAGCAGTATGACATGTCTTCTGACTTTATCTTGAAAATGTGTAAGGTATAAGAGAAACATGGTGGATAACGGTGAAGGAGCGATTGAATGACACTGAAGATAAAATGTTAATTATCACTTGAACAGGATTAACTTGAACCTGAAACAAACCACGTCTCAATGAAAATGATCAGAGAAAGTAGTGATAAGTTGTGTTCAAGAGCACTACGGTATTCTTTTTGAGTTATAGAAAAAGTAACATTGAACTCTGCTGGTTCACATTTTAAAATAACAGCTATGAAGTAGACATCTTTTGTTGAGAACGCCTGATAGCTTCTTAAATTCACGAGTTTTTCCTTTTCTTTTCTCTTGTTGCAGTTGAAAGGCCGTTTCTGATTTTCTTTTTTTAATTGTTCATATTACTCGTACTGTTGATTGAGAACTTTCATTTGATTGTTTATGTTGATCTGGTTGAGAAACTTTTTTAGGCGATGTGTTTGATTGTCTTTATTGTTAACTTGTGTTTAAGTTGTCAAAGCGGATTGATTTGTAATAGAAATTTGAACGCCCTCTATCCAAAACTCAATTTGTTTATATCAACTAGTAATATCCCTTTTCAAGAGGAGGCTAATTGAGGTGCACCCACTAACCTGATGACGTCCTATGCGTACAAAATCAAAATGATATAACGTTTCATATAGATGTATGCAAATAAGAAATACAAAATCTTGCCCAGGAAGACAATCACAGCTACTTTTATTTACTCTTTTGGTCTTCCCTCAATCACTGTGAGTTTATCCCCTGCATTTCAAATCATAAATTAAAAAACAAAAGATACATACGGTATATTAAAACAAAAGATACATACGGTATATTAAAACAAAATAGTACCAGCAACTAGGTGCTAGTAAATAACTCCAGCCTTCACACATTTACATCATTGTGAAAAACATAGGGAAAACCATCAAAACCATCACGGAAATCGAGAAAGCAAAAGGACGTAGGAAATCTGAAGCCACGGAAGTGGAACTAGGAGTAGATTTAGAGGATGAGGTAGAATCTGCGGAGACTGTAGTAATCTTGACCTTCATTCCCTGGCCACAGTGTCCCATTGTCCCACAGGCAAAGTAGCGTGTGCCAGGCTTGTCTAACTTCACCACAGTGTTACCGCCATTCTTCGAATCCACTGCACTTCCAATGTCACAGCTCTTGTATGCACTTTCACTCCCTAGTTCAACTACACTGTGCATTGTTGAATACTTGAAAACTGTCACAAATGAAATCATGCATGTTAATTAAATTTAAAATGATTTGCTTTTAGTTAATTCAGAATCTCTGATTCCTTGATTATTGTAAATGAGTTCTTAACTACTGTAAAGTCGTAGTAGATTATTTTACCAGAAAGACAAAAAAAAAATTTCCATCCTTTTCTTCTTAATTATATATTACCGTATGCTAGATTATGGGGCTGACAGACTATGAGCCTCACAATTTAGCAGACGATGCTTAAATCTTGAGCTTCCAAAATCTGGATGGACTGTCGGATGGCTAAAGATGCATTGGCTTTAAAATATCTCTAGATTCTGCATAGATATTCTGTTTGTATATCACTACTCTTTATGAAGTAAATTAGTTTTGGTAAACCCAACGCCAAAATGGCATTAACTTTCATAGAGAAACGTACCAAGTTTATCGCCAACCTTGAATGTCTGACCGGATGCCCACGAGCTGAAGTCAGTAGATTGATCCCAACCTTGGCTTCCTCCTACCGCATGATCTGTTGCCTGCACTGCCTCTTCACCAATTAATGCAGTCAAAACAAGCAGTAAAACTAGTTTTTTCACACCCTGCATTTTACAATTCCTTCAAACCACTGATATATATCCCTCCCAAAATTACTCAGTTTAATTATATCTGCACTACAGATTAATATTACTTCCATTCTCATCTCCTTATATATATTATGCAACATGTGTCTTTAGCGTTTTGGATTGACCGGCCTTGAAGCAAAATTTTCATGGTAGGTGGTCCAGAAAGCAGGAAGCTTGGAGTTGAAACTAAGCTTTCTACTTGATTCAGTTCCATCGGATGACTTGTCTGCACAAAAGTTTCATCTTTACTGTCACAGTGCTTTAAAATTTTACTAGATGACAGCCGAAAGTAACAGCCTTTAAGGGCATGTTTGGTTTGTTGATACGATCATTATCAGACATAAGATTAGTTTTTGGCGAGGCTATGTTGAGTTCAACATGGCAGACTGGTAGTGCTGCTTCTTGCTTGCTTTCCCATTATGAATTTTTATAATGCTCTATTATTATGCAAGTTACCGTCATGAATGTAAGCTTATGACTATATATTATTAACATTTAATTGGTAAAATAAGTCGCGATTACATTAATTTTTAGCCCATAAATAATTCATAAAATATAATGATTTTTATTGGTGGCGTTTGAAAAAGTTCATAATTTGGTTATACACGATATCCTTAGCAGTAACTCCCATTATGAAATCTGCATGCGCATACTCCTTGATGTACTGAATGTTTAGCTTGTCTACATCATGCAACTTTAAATTGTCGAGCAAATTCTCCACATCCCTGACATCTGAAAGGGCATCTTGACCTCCATAGCTGAGGAACAGGGGAAAGTCTTTCGGGATGTTACCCAGATTGTATACGGGTGGTTTGGATTCAGAGTAATGCTCCACGTTTAAATTGGAACTCCCGTAGTCGTATTTTGCCAATTTTCCATCTCGAACAGCTGCAATTTTAATTATTCCGAGTTTCAAATTTAAATTTAAATTTAAATTTAATTATTCGTGAAATGAGTAATAAAATGTGCGAGTAATTTACTTTGAGCCAAATGCACCATGTTCTTAGTTGAAGTAGACTGCGGTTCGTTCAACAAGAAAAGGTCAACAGTGGAGGTATTGAGACAGCAGTTCTTGCCTTCAGGGTTATTTGGTCAAATGATAATCACAAGATTAGTGTAATGGCCTATGAATGTGCTTATTAAAATGAATTAGACTAGCATAAATTACATTATGGTACTGAATTGTATTTAATTTTCATTATGAAAACATACCTGTAAGTGCAGAAACTAAATCATAACAATCTATTTTTGGATCAAGACACAGAGCCTTGAGAAAGTTGTTCACTGGCTCTCTGTAGAAAGTGAAACAAATTTTCTTAGTGTCTTGCTACATCCTGTGATTATAAATTTGAATTAGACTATTCTTAAATAGCTGTTTTGCAAGTGATAGGCCGAAATTAATAATGAGATGTATAGTAAAAATTTAAACTTTACGTAACTATAAACAGTCGCGTTTGTGCAATATCCTGGTCTGGATAGTTGCTTTTAGAAGATAAATAATTTTTGATTTTCTTATTAGCATCAGTCATGTATTCAGATTCAGAGTTACAAGTTATATATTCAGATTCAGAGGTGCAAACTTATATGAATAAACTAATATAACTAAATTAAGTATAATTATAACAATTGCGGCTTTTAAAATTTCATCTTACCCTTTTGGATTGAATTCTGCGACACCAAACAATGTGGTAATCTGTTGAATGGTAGAAACAATGGTCATTAACATGGGAGATCAATAATCTGTGTTGGATTGAAATTCTTTTTTATTAAATTTCAAGGCTAGAACTTGTTGTCCGCAAAAAATAATGAGCAAATTTGTCCAAAACAAACTTAATATGCATAGAAAATGAGACTTTTATCTCAGAACAGAGTGAGATTATGCAGAAAGTGCGTACCTCACCAACGAAGGCTCTGGCCGCAAGCATACCGAGTGCAGTGGTCATATGGGACAAGTAAGCAATTGGGCTTAGTAATGCTGCTGATTTGACCTTGTCTACTTGTTTACCTTCTGAGAAAGATGCCAAAGCCATCAAAGTTCCCTGCCCAAGTAGTCAATAATTAATCAATTTTATTAGCCACCTCACAGCTTTACCAAAACCCACCTTCAAAGTAAAACTAATACTAGTAGATTGCAGAAATTGACAGTAATTATTATCAGTGCTAACTGGCCACCAATAAAAGCAGTAATAATTATTTCTTCCATCTTGTGAAATTTGATCTTACCAAGGAGTGGCCTACATAATGAAGCTTCTGTCCGGTCTGTTTGAACACAAAATCTATTGCAGCCGGCAAATCATGAGTTACCAGATCATCCCATGTCCAGTCCCAAAACTCCTGTTAATTTTCATAAACCTTCATTTTAGACTAATTAGGTTGTTAAGATACGGGGGTAAATTAAAAGTAAAATAATTGAGAGGAGGTAAAAACATAATTCTATATACAGGATTATTTGGATCGAGGGACACGTGTCGTCGACTGAATCTGGTGCCTCTAGTATTAGCAATCCACACATCATACCCACTATCGACCAATATTAATGCTAGAGATTGGTCAGCAGAATTTAACAACCATGTCATTCCATCCTGCAAAAATATTATTATAAGATATTAGTATTCGCACAACATTGGATCCTGATTTTATATATTGACCAGTTCCTCAACGTTCTTATATATTATACATTGGATTCGAATAACTATACATTGGCTTCGAAACAATTATTGACATGCGACAAACTTGCGCAAGTAAAAAATTGTCTAATGTCTAAAAAGTCTGACATTTGAGTAATGTTTTTTTGTAGCTATCCTCCGTACGGTTCATACTTACCCTTAATTTGAACACACACACACACACACACACACATACATACATACATATACATAGTTTTCGTGTGTGTAATTTGGGTACACGCATATCTGGATCAAGACTCTGTTTTAGACTAAAAACTATGGCATTTTACGCACGTAAGGGTACGGACAAATGAAGACGTGGCAGGTTGCATGTATGTGATGCCAATCCATGCATTAACAGAAAGGAACAATGAAGATCGACCCTGAATTTAGCTCATCTAAAATGGCATGATTTTGCGGACCTTCAAATCAGATTTCAGGCTCGCCATCTATCTTTTTCTGCCTCGAAAATGGAGATCCTTGATTTTCTCTTAAGATTTTTTACCTCCTCCTCACATATCCTTAAAACAATTATCATGCATTTTTATTTTTTTTTAATTACACTCTATATATTTTATAACAAAATTTGTATTATTTCAACGTTGTAGCTGAGTGAAATTAGTAAAAAGACGTTGTGCAAGTATCACCTCATTTGTTTTAATCTAGATGTAGTATATGAATATGACGATCATGGTAAGGAGGGTTCACTTTTGCTCCATAGTTTAGTTAGGATGGCTGCATATACTGCACATTTTTCCGGAGTCCTTTTTTAGAAGGTTGAGTGGTTGACATCATTCTGGTTGTGATTATTTCTATATATGGTTTCATGACACGAAACAACGGCTATTTTTTAAAATTAAAATAAGCTTTGAACTCATACAAATAAACTTGCAGCAATGGATAAGGGTACCCTAAATTCCAGGAGTCAAAACTGCTGGCCTGGGGTACCATTGTAATTTCCCAAGCATTTACTGCTTCAAATTTCACACAGCATTTTTCTATTTATGAGAAAGGTAAAGCTAATACAGAGTAGCAAGTACGAGCAATGAGACTCTTTTATGGTATGCTCAATGTTTCCTAATTCCCACTAAAATGTGAATGCCAGTACTATATAGACAGACAGGACAACCCCACAGACAGTACTTCACCGTTGACTCTGTGAGACCGGTTTGGGTTGACCGGTGTTGTGCTTGATTTGAACGCGGTTTCTCTTTTGTTTGTGTTCTTGGGATGATGATTTCAACATCGTGCCATTTATTAGCCTTGGCTTTAATTCCGATGATCATGGACCATTTTTTTCAAAAACATGATCATGGACTTGTGTTAGACTACAAAGGACCATTCTGAAAAAATAATTTGAGCGAAATGTGAATACACTTAATTGTATTTTGCATAACTAATACTTTTAACAAAACAAAATTATTTTATCTAAAATATTAATTCTGCAAATTTAAAAGATACCACACATCGTAGTTACAGGGACCTCAAATAATTTAATAATTAATTTATTCATTTATTATTTTCCTTTTTCACTTCTTCTAAAAAGTGAAAGTGGAAGCTGCTTTTTGACTAAAATGCACCGTACCATGATATTTATACTATTGATGATGTTGGAAGGCTATTTAATCATTTTGTTTTATTTTCTTACATCAAAGTTCATATAATATGAAGAACATTCATAATTAAGTCCTGTTCATCAGAAGATGTTATTTGTTGAATTAAATTTGTCAATTTATCCTAGCCATCGATTCACCAAACTGAATATCAAGCTGTGTTTTCCGTGTATTATTATTATACTGTATTATATATATATATATATATATAAGGTAGCTTACCACAAGAACTCCATGTTGCAACAAAACTGGCTGCTTGTTCGTTCCACCGCCTCCTCTACGACCCTCGGGAAATCTTTGCATGCTTAATATATACCCATCATCCGTTACCACCTGATATCATAATCAATAATCAAATTTGTCTGTCAAATTAATGTTGCAAGCATATTAATTAATTACTGAATAATTAGCTAGCCAAATGTAATGCACAATTAATGTCTCACCTCAAATTCATGGCACATATAACCGCGCATGCTGCTGGCAGCGGAACATATACCGGTAGCCGGTGCAGTGGTAGCCGGACCTCCGGTTAGCCGGAACGGACCACGATTCGAAGCCAAAGCTTGATAAGTATGAGTAATTAGCAAGGCTAAGATGGTAATTAAGCTCAACAAGCCCTGGAGAGCCATTTTTTTCTTAAACCCTGCGTGGAGACTCCGTTGGTGTGAGGTGGGAGTATATATAGAGGGAGTGAGGGAGAGGGGCGTGAGGGCGTGTGTGTGAACGAACAGAAATGAGCCACTGACTTATAAAGGGAAAGGAAATGCAAATTTATTTCTACTTAACTGACCAAATACGATATCTTGCGTAAAGGTGGGGTTTGGAGAATGGGCATTGGTCCCACGTCACGTGTTGTCTCTCCTTTCTTATCATTATTCTCTTAATTATATAAATATTAGTGATTTAAAATTTATTAGACGATCCCCGTAGATCAATAATTATTTAAAAATTAACAAATTCGTTAGTGTTTTATGGAGGAGTACCCAATCTTGTACTTAAAGGTTCATAGAAGATTTTAAAACACTAAATTTTAAAATACTAATAAATATCACGTTACCCAATCAATGTTCTAAGAGTTATTTTCTAAAAGTTTAATTATAATTTGGCTGATGCAATTAATCATCACTTAAATTCGATTACTTTTCGTTCAAGCGCTAAGCTCTCATTTTGAAACTTAAATCTGTTTAACGATTCTTATGATGGAGCTAGAAGGGGAAGTTGATTTGAGCTTTGAAAATGAAGATTATCCAATTAACTTGAATAAAAGGTGTAACTGATTTGAGTTTTGTATTCATAAGAACTATCTTAAAAAATAAAAATAATAGAAAAAAAAAAAAAAAAGTTACTATTTTTGAACTTAGCCAGGATACAGGAGTTAATGGTGGTATGTGGATACAGGAGTTAATGGTGGTATGTACATCCATGTAGATAGACAGACATACAAACGTAAATTTACCCAAAAAAAGAAGAAGATATACTTGCGTATTATATCCACGCTCTTCCTTTGAGCGAAGCTAAAAAGGCTTCGGTTGGGAAATGGAAGGGTGGAGATATGGAGGTTACAACAATTTGCAACTTCTTATCAAGTTTATACCAAAAACCCTGCAAATATGGGGTAGTGTCAACTGAATAATTCTTTATGCTAATTTTTACATTAATTACATAATGGTAATTTTTATTTTTTTTACTTTTACTTTAGTTTTTTTAACAAGTACCGTAATTCTTTGAAGTCGGTGCGATTCCTGGGTGAAACAAAGACTTACAAATTAAAGTCGCAAAATAGGGCTCAGGTCAAGCTATATATACCTCTTATTCCCTTATTATAGGAACAAATATGGAATTATAAATTAGTACTCATTTTATTTCTAAATAACTGTCTTTTTAGAGAGAAAAAAATATTTCAATTTAGTTGTCACTTTTACATTTCAAGATAGAAGTCAAAGCATGATTTTTCTTAATTTTATTTTCTTTCATCTTCCCAATAAGTTTTAGTCCAATAAGTATTTTTTTCTCTCCTTTTATTTTCAAGTATTTTACTCAAACTAATAAAATAATAATTGATTTCTGTAGTCTATTTGCATACCTTTAAAACGACAATTATTTAAAAATTGATGGAGTAATAAATTAGTGAGGCAAATATTACAGGTATGCTTAGAACTTGTGAAATTCAGAAGAGTAATGATATGATCATCAAATGAGCACAAAAAATTGTACACAAAAAATGTGTCAAAATATAATTTATGAATACTTGACAATATATGAATGCATTTATTAATATAGTCAATTATGATCTGCTACGTTTTCCATACCATATCATTTTGTGTTCATTTGTTAGTGCATTGTTGGGTGTACGTAATATTATTCAATTTAGAATCAGTTAGTGAGACTTGATTAGCCATATACCTAATTGCATGGCTGCCCTCAAACAGTTATGCTAGTTGAGCAAGTGTGTGTGCGTGTGTATATATATATATATATATATATATGTCAGCTTCAGATAGAGATGGATGGATGATGATGATCAACTCAACAGAAATATGGTGCTTTCCCCTCTCCAAAATCTTCCAAAATAATTTAACGAAAAAAGAAGGATGTTCCGTAACTGCCTTTCGATCAGAAACTATGCCTTCTGGCGTTAATGCCCAAATCCCACCTCCATATTTTAAGAGTTATTTGCACCTCAAAAATCTCCATTTAAACTTAAAAGAATTTTATGGAATGTAAAAAGGAGAATTTGAGTGAACATATCAATATTCTCAATCTATCTATTTCTATAAATTAAGAGTCAAAATTGGCCACTTTTCGTCTAAGTTGTTCTTGGTCAGTTCATGGGTTGCCCTTTTTTTTCGTTCATCCTACTCTGAGCCAACTCGCCCTATAATTTCTATAATGCATGCGTCGTTCTTCCTGCCAAAGTAAATATTCTCTTCTTCTCCCTATCATTCTTCTTTCCCTTCCATCGACCTCTTTATTCATCGAATAATTGATTTATGACTCTTAAATTGCTTGATCAATTGTTGGCTGCAATCAATATTTTGATCCATGTATGTGAGATTGTTTCAGCTTGAGAGTGTCTTAGTTATTCATACGGGTGAAGAGATGCTCCAATGTTCAATCTTTCAGCCTACAGTCAACAAATGAAATTGATCTCTACCGTTCTTACCAAATTGCTATTGTTCATTAGAGGAAATCCAAAATTAAGGTCAGATGTCAATTACATGAACAAAATTGGGTTCTTTCGCCTCCATCACTGAGGCCGCCCTCGCTATCGCTTCTCCACCAGAGAACAGGTTATACAACAAGATTTTATTTTTAGGGTGTTTTTATGATTGGGTCTTCATTGGGTCTTTCATTTGTTGTAGTTATTTCTCATATCATCTCAATGTTATTTGAATTTATTGTTTTATTTTATGCTGGCTTTATGTTGTTTAGATGCGGTTTTCTTTCATCAGGATTTTTGAATTTGATATAAGCCGTGTTTTAGTTTACATGGTTAAATTGCATGTTAAACAAAAAGATTTTTCTTTTAAGGTTTTTTATCATCTGGGTATTTCATTTTTTGTTGGACATTTTTAGCCTTTTATTTCTCTTTGAATTTTGGGTTTTGGCACTTAAGCCAATGTGAAATAGAGCGATATCAAATGACTAAATACGGTGCCTCATCAGGTCTTTGGTATTTGGTATGTGACTTTGTTGTTGTATTTGACGTTGCTGATGTAGCCTCATTGTTCCTTGGTATTTTGTGTGTGTTGTAGCCCCCTGGTGATTAATCAGAGATTAGATTAGGAGGGGATCTTTATTTTACCATTATAATATGCATACAAGTAAAGTGGTTGGGAAGACAAATTTTGATGAACAAATTTGGCGATTAAAGGGCTTTTCTTGAAATTATATCATATGTTATTGTTTACATTTTCATCATATTCGACTATGTTGTTGTTCATGCCCATTTGCATGTTATTTGTGTGGTCTGGACAATTTTGGGGATACTTCTTATTGAGTGGAACGTGGTTGTCAAGGTTTGTTATCCAAGTTGAACAGTACATAAAACGCCTTCATTATACCAAAAAATCAATTTAGCTAAAGATAATTTATAAAGATCTAAAAGTTGACACTAGGTTATGGTAATAGAAGTGTAAACCATGCTTATAAATTTAGCTCATGGTGCTATTTTGTATGTGCTTATAAATTGTAACTGCTTAAAATTTATGGATTTTCTTTTTGAATTGGTATAGTTTTTTTGGGATTAAAGTTTCTGTTTAAAGTAAAAAAAAATAATGTTAGTTCTTCTATTTAAAGAAGCATTTAACCTTTGACACCTGTCGCAGTGCCGAACTCAACTTGGGTGACCTTGGAAATACATCCAGACCATCTTATAAGACCAACCATAGTTTATTTTTTACTTTAGTGTTCTTAAATTTTACCTTTTTTTTTTCCTGTTTGAAAGGTAATTACCATTCGGGAAAACTTAACATGTACTCTTATAATTCAATCCTACTACTGATTTAAAAGATTTATGGACATCAAAGTCACCACTGATACTTGTTGTAGTCGTCGAGTCGATTGAGACTTGATTTGGCATATCCTGCCCTGATGGCGACAACGAGGGAGGACCTAATACAACTCTAATGACTTACTCGCCATCGCTGACGATGCAGTCGATTGGGTTTTCTGTGGTACTCTTTTAATTGTGATAGCATGATAATATAATTGGGATAGTAATACGAGGAAATGATATTACTCTAGACTGCCATCAAATAAAATGGTACTCTTTTTTTTAACAAAAAAAAATCTAGATTAGCTTACTAAATTTTGTTTTATTTGTGATTTACAGTTTTAAGGACAAGTGTAGTGAATTCCACAATAAGATCTACTTATGCAGAGTTTAGAAATACCAAGTTTAAATTGGATGGCCAAGTTGGATTATTAAGGTACCATTCATAGTAGAAATGAATGTCTTTAACTGTTACATGTGTTTAAGGTGAGTTGGAATCTATCACTTATTATTTATTTATTTATACAACCACTTTTCAAGAAAATGGTGGCGCATGGTGGCAATTGCAAAAATGTACAATTGTCTATACCATCACTTTTTCTAGATTTTGTGCTTCCAATAGATGAGATACGTAAGCTCATATTGTTTTCTTGGTTTTAAGTAAGTTTCTCTTTGTGTTCTATGTTATGCCATTAACAAAGTTTTAAGTTTGTGGTGCTGAATCTATTTATAAGGTTAAGATTAGTATATTGTCCTTTATCATATTTTATCTGTAGATTACAAAAATTCATAAAGAAAGGCAGAATAAATATAGAAGATGTTGTCACATGTGAACAATTTTGATATCATTGAATGAGCTGAGTTGGAATAACTTAGTTTGTCTTGCAATATTAAAAGTGCAACTATCACGGTGTATCAGCCAAAACAAGGCTTCAATTAATTTGGTCTAATTTGCTACATAGATGCATTTGTTTTAATTCCTTTGAATTCAGTTTTTCATTTTTTAAAATTAATATTCGACCTTCCTTTATTTTTGATTATCAGCTCATTTATTTGACATATCATCCTCTAATCGCCTTCCATTAATCAATTGAATGATTCAATTAGCATAAATGTGCTTATATTTTGAATATGTTGACTTAACAAAGCAATCCCTTGCCGAGCAACATGATTGAACTTGGAGGATTTATTTGCTTCAATTTCCAGGATAGTTCAACCAACTAGACAATCATTTTTCTCTTTTGGGTTTTCCATGTGTTTTTATATAGGAGTATGTTCTAATCTGATTTTTACACATTCTAGATTTCAAAAGCTAATGCACACTGACGAAGGATCAAAGAAATTCTCAACTAGGATTGAGTGGTAACCTTTCGCCCTATACCACCATTCGCAATAAGCCAAACAAGCTTTAACCTGAGAAAAAACTTTCCCATCATCTATCAGCAAGTCCATGTCCTCATGGAGTTTCAAATCGATATCAGTGGCAAAGCGCTCCACATGACCCCAATCCGAAAAACACGAAACCCAGTAAGAGGAAGGTTAAAGAAGTGTTACAATTTCAAATACTATTTGTTCAGGATTCCAGGTTTGTTCTCATTTATAAGTTTTTATTTTTTTTTATCACCTTGACTGTTGAGTTTGAAAATGTTTTTCTTTATCTAGATTTTATAATCTATTCACGCTTATTCATAATTAATTTTTTTATTTTATTTATTTTATTTTTTTAAATAATAAGATTGTAATAGTTTTTCATAGTATAATTGTGGATTTCAGGCTTTATATGAGGAACCCATTATAAGTGTGTATAGATGAGATGATAAAAGTGATTCCAAGTGAATGATTTCTATATGTTTGACATAGCCTAAGTATGTGCATATATTTTTGAAAGATCATTATGGGTGGTCTAGACAATGTTGGGGATACTTTTTGGTGAGTGGAACGTGGTCGTCAAGTTTTGTTATCCAAATTGAACAATACATAAAACTCCTTCACATTGTACCACAAAATCAATTTAACTAAAGGTAATTTATAATGATCTAAAAGTTGACACTAGATTATGGTAATATAAGTATAAACCATGCTTATAAATTAAACTCATGGTGTCCTTTTGTATATGCTTATAAATTGTAACTGCTTAAAATTTATGGATTTTCTTTTTGAATTGATTTAGTTTTTTTTTTTTGGATTAAAGTTGTTATTTAAAGTAAAAAAAAATCATGTTAGTTCTTCTATTTAAAGATACATTTAACCTTTGACACCCGTTGCAGTGTTGGACCTCAACTTGGGTAACCTTGGAAATACACCCATACCATCTTATAGGACCGACCAAGGTATATTTTTTACCTTGGTGTTCTTAAATTTTATCTTTTTTTTGGTTGAAAGGTAATTACCATTCGCAAATACTTAACATGTACTCTTCTAATTTAATCATTTTTTAGTGCTTTTTTGTTTCGCCCCAGATGTCTGTTTAACTTCGCCTATCTGTCTATGGTTTGGTTTTTACTCGCATGTATATTCATCTAATGTTAGCATGTTGGCATGTTAGTTCTTTCGTTTTGAAAATGCATTTAACCTTTGGCCGGAATGTGGCTTGGGTAATCTTATAAATACACGAGGATCAGTTGAGGTCTGTTCTTTACCTTGGTTTTTAAATTACCATTTTAAGAATTCTGAGGCTATACTCTTAAAAGTGAGCTTTTTTAGTATATTGTTTATATTTCTCTTTCAATTCTAGCTACGACATATTATCATTATATTTATATAACTGTACGATTTTTACACTTTAAGTTAACTGATAGATATATGAACGTCCTTCAGTTTTTTCTGACATTTTATAATTATGTGCTTATTTGTGATATTTTTTATATAATCATTTGCATTGATGGAGATCGTCCCAAATTAGGGTTAGGATTTTCACCTTAGCCCTAATTAGGGCAATATGGCATCCCACGTGGCAGCTCATACGGTCAGCCATCCTCAAGGCTCGACGACCTACTTCGTCCAAAAAAGGATCAAGCCCGACCCTCAGCACCCAAAGGATCAAGCTCAGCCAACTGGCCTCTAAAGGATCTTGCATCCACCTAAGTCCAGTCGGACCATCGCCGTCAGGAACTTTCAAACTATACGCCTTGGGCCCGGACCTTCCCAGATAACGGGCCCAATCCACCCTATAGATTGGGCCTGAATTTTCCTAGTTCAGGTCCAGCGGCCCAAAGGCTATAAAACAAGTTCCCAAGTGATGTTCAATCGGCCGCCGAACATCTGCAGCCCTGTCAACTTAAAGGAGGCGCGCCATACTTGCTATCAACTCAAGCAGGCGCACCATGCTTACTTTATCGGGCCGATGGTCAAGGCAAAAGTCTACAAATACAGCCTCATTTGCACAAATGGGGGGATCCGCTCTCAACACAAAAAAGAGCCTTAACTCTGCCAAAATACAAACTCTCTCTAAAACTCACCGATAAACCCCACACTCTCATATTTAATATTCAGATTACCATTTTAATCTCAACTATCGTAAGCATCGGAGAGGAAAATGAGGGAACAAACCCCCCGTGTTGCCCGTATTTCAAGTGAACCTGCTCCTGCCGACGTGTGCCCAGCTGGAAACAAGGTTTAGACTTGGTCAAACGTTAGGTTGGTCCCAACAATTGGGGCTAGAAGGAGGGTTATCTCTGTCATACATGATCTATCTCCATACTAAACCTTTTTAGCACACATGTAAGCCCATCAGAGTACTGCAAACCCCGCACCCGGCCCCCAAGGTATATAGGATGCTGGAAGAATGCAGCCAGCAACTCCCAGATCCCCTGGCAAACAGCCTGATCTCCAAGTCAACTCACAGGAAAGCGCCTATGAGGCAACTGCGGCCGGCTACCAGCGTCGCTCCTGGGCGCAAGGGAGACGCAACCGGAGGCAACCTAGGAAGCTCGAATGGCACCAAGATGCTCGAGATCTCCTCAACTCCCACTAGAACGAGAGGCTTGCAAAGCTGCTCCAATACCGATGTAATATTACTCTCGAAATCGAGAGGCTGAAAGACAAACGCGTCATGAAGGACACCCGGTCTCTTCAATCTGGCGAACGACATGAGTGCCCCCGCACTCCCATACACCACTGTGACACCCCCAAATCCGGACCCTTCCACACCCCGACTTGGGTTGCCAATTTATTAAATATTAATTTCATGACTGACAAATACACAGGACTTAAAAGATATAAGGTTATAATAAGATATAACTAAAAATATATATATTTATTATACAGCTCTCTCTACACATCTTATTCTTCTTGCGAATATTACGCAGCGGAAACATCTAAGCATCTGGACCTCTA
>JAUMHB010032904.1:15514-41887 GCA_032359685.1 Pittosporum tobira | reverse complement strand
TGTCGGAGTAATAGTAGAAAGCGACAGACGATTAATTTAAGTTTTAGGGCATCAAAAGTCGTCTGGCGAATATTAGTAGGGTCCACACGTTTTCGGTTATGGGGTTCACAAAACTTTGCGGCGTTCCGCACGGGAATAAATATTGCCTAACTTTAACGTTGACATTCTTTTTGTCAGAAACCAAATAATTTTATTTAGTACTTCAAAATATTAAAAATACAGGGTTCTTACACTAATCAATGAGAATAATCACTTCAACCACTATTACTCCCAACTCCATATATGAAGAAATTTACGATATTGTGGTCATCAATAACCTACAAATGAAGACAAAGAACAAAAGGGCAATGAACAAATTATCTGTCCGAAACAAATTTATGACTTTGTGAAACAAAATTTATTGAAATCGAGAGAGGAATTGATTGATTACAAACTAAAGTAATTTATATTTCTTCATAATGGGAAACTTTGGAATAGTTGAAGAATATAAATTTCAATTTATTCAATAATTCAAGATACTTAAAAACCCAAAACATAAAATGATTGAAATTATGGGACAAAAAAATGAGTAAAACAAAAGATTACCGAAAGGAATTGTCATGGCTAATGACAATACACGATGCAGCATCAGTAGATGAAAGCCTCTTTTCTTCATCTCAACTTGAAATTGAAAATGTCAAATATTTATATCGGCCAATTAATAGCAGAAGATTTTCAATTACAAAACTGACACCATCACGTAGTGAGAGATGCAAGAGGAAGAGGTGGGAAGGACTGTTGGGTTGGGTAAATTTATGTCTAATAAATGCCTAATAAAGTAGTCAAGTAAAAAGAATGTTGAGTAACGGGAGGGGGTATAATCGTCCAAATGTGTGCTAAAATGTTGAACCAAATCTAAAAGTGGTTTGTGTTTTATAGATATACTAGCTCGAATGTGTGGCGTTGTCCAGACTAAAAATAATTATTTATTGATATATTATAAAAAGTTATTATAATATTTTATGTAAATTTTTTTAATATTTAATTAGTTATACGTTAAAACAGTTGATATTGTGTATATATATTAATAAATTATTTAGTTATTTGATAAATAAGCTTTTGAATTTTATTTTAAAACAAACTATTTGATTTTATTTTGTTGCAAATAATAATCTATTATAATTTTTTTATTGATACATCTATTATATGTTAAATTCAAAAATATATATTTTTTAAATATATAATTTTCATGATATGAAACTAATATGCTTCTTTGTCCAAACTGATTAAAAAAAACTATAAAATGAGTGGATCAAAACATATGAAGACTATGAGATGAGAAATTAAATGTGTTAGTATATGTAAAGTCATTATCATTTATGCATCTTAATTAAAATACAACAATAAATTAATTAAGCTATTTACTATGTGACTCATAAATAGATAGGTGTATTTATATATTAATAAATATCAACATATAATTACCAAAAAGACAAATTAAGTAAGTGGATTAAGACCCCAGTTAAGGGATATTTTTGTCATATTTATGTTAAAATGTTGAATAATTTTTTTTTTAAAGTTTGTACTTTATATATATATATATATATATATATATATATATATATATATATTTATATTTTTCTGGGTACAGATGAACTCATATTCAATCTACTGCCCCTGTACCTTGAACCCATGATTTATTATAAAATTAGCAGCGTTACAATATTCTCTTCTTTACCAAAAAAAAGGAGAGAATTATTTTCCACTTATTTATTTATGACATTTATGAGTTTTTTAATAGACCAAAATTATAACAAATTGATAGAGAATTTGAGCATGTTTGAAATGTGTTTCGTTGGGTTAAAAGTATTTTTAAACACATATTTGAATTTTTTTAATATTGTGTAAAATTTATAAAGTCACCTGAAGTATACCCGATGTGTTACTTACCCACCTGAAGTTCAAAATGATGCAGAAAGTCACCCAAAGTATTGAGGCTAAGTAGCATTGTTAGTTTTTTTACAGTTCTGTTAACTGAGATGTAAAATGACATTTGTGTCCTTGGATTAAGATGCAGAAATTCAACACATTAGTCTCAATATGACATTAAAGTTCAATCTCAAATTCTCCACAATTAATATGCCCAATCTCTTAATTTTATTTATTTTTATTTTTATTTTTGGTACAGATGAACTCATCTTCAATCTACTCCTGATATTTTTCTCTCTATCAACTCATCTTCTCATTTTCTCTCTTCACTTTGTTTTTTTAATATATAATAATCCATCTTTCATACTAATAACTCATGAACACATCTGATATAGTAGAGATTTGTGACGATGTGGATGTTGTTAGTGGTTTAACAATCGTTGGTGGCTTTGGAAGTGAGAGGTAGAAATAAGTAGATTTGAAATGGTAGAGGTTTGATAAGGATGACTATTTTACAATGATGAGTTTTAGTGGCAATAGTGAGTACGGCGACTAGTAGTGGTGATGGTGGGTAATGTTTAACACTGGTAGTTCTGATCTTTATCGGAATATGCCTTGCCCCATCTTAGAAAGTTGTAATTAGGTTTTGCTTGTTATAAAATAATCAATTTTGGATATTTACAATTTTAATCTTTATGTCAATCTACTATATAATTTTTTAAGAATTGCAACGTTTTTTTACTGGATTTTTTTTGGGGACAAATTTTGAACCAGTTTAGATATGTATTTGAAGGTTTTAATATTTATTGAGAGTCTAGCATGTTATTCTTTGGAATTGCAGCATTTCTTTAATCAATTTTTTTGTGGACCTAACTGAAATTTACGGGTCTATCCTAATTTTACACATTGCATTTCAGTTTAAATTGGTTCATTTAATAATGTGTCTTTTGAAATTGGTTCATTTATTTGATGTTGGTTTTTCTAGCTACTGATCTGGTTTGCCTTTGATATGTGTTAATGGTGAAACTCACATGAGAAACTGCTGAAAGCTCGAGGATGTACACAACTTGAATGAAGAAAATGTGAGTAATTGGTGTTTCAAGGGTATTAGAGTCATTTTATATATGAAATATTCCATTTTGGACTTACTCTATGCGTATTTTGCGAGTAACAGTCACGCATCAATAGAATTAACAGAAAAACTAACAGTACCACTTAGCATCAATACTTTATGTGACTTTCTGCATCATTTTGAATTTCATGTGATTAAGTGACCCAACGAGTATAATTCAGGTGGTTTTCTAAATTTTACTCTTTAATATTTAGTTATTATCTAGAAATACTTTCAAATTGTAGATATTTGGGCTTTAAAAATTTGTGTTTTTAAAATGCATTAGAATCAAAAATTAAAATTATTTGATATATATGAAAAATTTGTCTTAAATTAATTAATTTGAAAATTAATTTTATTTTAAAAAAATACTTTTATCTATACTTAACCAAATACTTTCAATTTTATTTTTAAAAATATTTTCGCTAAAGGTTAAAAATATTTTACTATACTACAACGCAACACAACACACTCCCCAAGAGACCTAGGGGTGTTTGATAAAATTGAATCAAAATTCTAAATATTTAAAATTTTTTGAATGAGCTGAATAAATAAATATTTATGAATGAAGATGAAACTGAATGAAATAAAGTGTAATAATTGCTTGTCTGAAACATCTGAATATATGTATTTTCCTACTTTAACCTTATACTACTACTTTAAAAGTAAATTCATTGTATAATTTTCAATTATTTGTTACAGACCTTTAAATAAAAAAAATTTGTTTAAAAAAATAAAAATTTTATATACTATTGAGTACTCAAGTTCTAAAATATAAGTGTATAATTTGATCATTTAAAATCAACTTGAGATGAGTTCCAAAAAAAAAATAAAATTTGATACGGTTTCAAATTAATTTTTTTTTTGAGGAGGTTATTAATAAAGTAATATATTAAATTTAAAGCTTGAAGAGTCCTTATTTAAATTGATTTTGATAATTTTCTTTCATTTGCCTAACGCCGTGATTGTGGCAGTTTAATAAGGAAATTAAATTATCAATCTGTAAACTTTGAAAGCAAATTCTTTTTCTGGAACAATTAATAGTAATTGTTCAATTTGAAAAATAAAAATGCAAAAAAAGAGAGTTAACTGTTTATTTATTCAATCCCACCCAAATATCTTTGGTATTAGTTGTACAAGAGCAATCATGGGATGAGTATTGCAAGTAATAATAGACCAAAACAACTGGATACAGTCGAGACTTTCGAGTTTATATATATATATATATATTAATCAAACTCCTAATGAACCGAATTCAAATTGTTAAGATAAATAATTTAAAATATTTAATATCATCAAACCCTTCATAGGCCAATCTTTAAACGCACAAGACTCAGAGCTTTAAATTAAAGATTAAAGGACTGCCATTTATGGAAATAGCAAACTGTTTGCTATTTAAAGCTCAAGTTCGTTAAAACACATCTCATTAAAAGTTCAATAACATTAAATATTTTAAATTATTCATGAAAAAACTCTAAACTCTTCTCGTTAAAAGTTCATTTGAATGAGCCAAACTTGAGCTTGAGGCCGAGAAAGAAACTATTTTACTCGGCTCCTTTTAACACCCTAATCAAAAGTAATCACCACAGCCAAGTAGTCAAGAACAAAAATATCATCAGAATCAGCTCCGTAGATATTAAATTGATCAGTCCAAATTGCAAATCTAGACCCAATACAAATTACGAAGTTATGTTGCAAACACCAAAAGAGCAGTGTATGTAAACTGTATGCACAAATAAATTATGTAGGATAGGTACAGGATGGGAAGCCAAAAGTGTAGGAGATGCTAGGAGAGGAATTATTCAGTGTTTGCGTACTAAACTGTTAGTGATTTTACATTCACATCCCAGCATACAATTTCGCATATTCTCCATAGTCATGTAAGACCAGATCTCCCCCCTTTTATGCTTTCTTCAAGTCAGAATCATCTGCAAAGTGTAAACAGAATCAAATCTTCAATCTTTCTTATGTGTACTTCTAACATTTCTATCTATATCTCTATTACACTAGATCAAATGCAGAATGAACCATTAGTTTTTAAACTCCATTTCTATTTATCGCCAATGTTACCCTAATTCTTGAGCTTTGTTCATGCATTTAACCATTTACTTTTCCGCACAATATAGAATGATGCAAAGAAGAATTAAAATTGTTTCTTTCCAATTCTATCTTAATATATGGAGATAACTACTGAATTTGATGAAAATACCTACTGAGCGGCATCTTCAGGAAATCTGGCATCAAAAGGCGCAGAAGGGTGGGAAAGTGATGAGCTGGCAGGATTTCCTGAACCATGTTGTAATTCTATCACGAGCCATCTAACAGCTTTACTCATCTGCTCCAACCGAACTGCACTGATGGGTGGCAGGCCAGGTGTGGCAGCCTGCCCTGGCTTTCCTGTGACTGAGCCGGTGGCCTCATCCACAAGGCATTCGGACCCAATTCTCTGCTTAACGGACTCTACAAACTCCTCTGCCTGATCACATGCCACTCTGAACAACTCCCATCGCTGCTTGAAATTTTCAAGGGCGGCATCTGTGGCTGCTGTATTCTGCCCACCTGAATTCTCCTTTGCTTCAAGTGCACTAGCTGCAGCAGAAAGATACTCCTGATATGCAGTGCCCAAAGCATCTACGATGCTGTCCATTGACCCTTTGGGATAAGATTAACAACTTAAAATATGCACTAACAGAAAAATAAAATAAAGAATACCCAGAATTCCAGAAATATGGAATTGGAGTAGCAAAAAAAGAGATGTTGAAATCAAACTCGGATAAACCAACTCTCAAACAAGTAAAATATGGAATGAGTAAAATACGGAATGATAATAGCAAAAACAAAATTCTGAACATTAGTAGATTCCAGATTTACTTAAATTAAAGCTTTCTGATTTCATATTACAAAACGTAACCCTAAAATCGAATCATCCAACTGCATTTACAAAAAGAGATAACATAATTCTATAATCCTAGGCAATTGAAATATCTTTCCTACATCCACAAAGAGAACCTACTTAACTATACTCAAATGACTTGTGTTACAATCAACTGGCAGAGCTTTAAGAATAACCTCTCAAGGTCTTAAGTTCGAATCCCAATATAGCTGGGTAACCAATTACCTATAACAAATCATCACAATGCCTATGTGTTTGTCTACCCAGCTCAGGTCAAGAACCCCTTGGGCCTTGTAAATCCTCTTTCAAGCTCGCCTCCCTTTGGCTCACTAGGATTTTCCCTGTATTCCTTCAGAATCGATTAAGACCATAGGATTCCTTTTCTCACAATAAATTGCCTCATTTCCTTTCTTGGACCATTAACGGAAATCCTCACCTACCTTGGAACCAAAATCGAAAATGCACCAATTTGATTCAATTCAAAGAGCTACGGTGCATAAAAAACAGAACTTTACCCCAAAAAATTGAGAATCCCCCTCTCCCCCCAAAGAGAACCACCCCACCACACACTCAATTTGCTGTAAATTGCAGAAATAAGCACAACTAAGGAAATGCTCGAATACAATATAAGTTAAATTCATATCTTATTCCCAAAAAAGGGCTCTCAGATACATATTACCAATAAAAAACAAAATATTACTTGGAAATAATGGCATTTTCTAGGTATACCAAAATTACTCATAAATAAGTTTTTCAATTACTACTATTTTTGAAGAGTAGAGAGAATAAATAGAGACCAATTAAATAAAGCATAATAATACCTTGACAGGAGTAAAACCCAGTAGACTCGTATGTGTTAACTTGAGGGAGCTGAAATAGAAGAAACGAAGGAGACGACGCTGACTCGTAGATGCAGATAAAAAGATTCCAGTACTTTTTCGGAGTGTTTGGACATCCTCTGAAACTACCCCGACCCTCAAATGGAATATACCATTCCAGGATTTCTATGTCAGGTTTTCATTTTGATCCTTAGTTTGGGTTGGGCTGTCTGACCGGTTTTGCGTAAAGGCCCACCCTTTAATTTTGTACCCATGGACCTATTCAAAGTATGGTGTATTGAACTTGGATCTTCTATTGTTGTTCTATTCATCCTCTTCCCAAAAATATAAAATTATCTTATTTTTAATATATATATATATATATATATGTGTGTGTGTGTGTGTGTGTGTGTGTGTGTGTGTAATAATATAAAGAGTATAGTTCTCGACTTCACCATGAGGATTCTATTACTACTAAACAACTCCTTTTATATTTTATGGTTAAACAATATTATTTCTTATGGTTAAAATTCAAAAAATTTAATTAATATTTTTAAATTTTGCAAATAAAATTGTTCTTATGAAATAAGTGTACTTAGATGTCTTGGTATCCATGACGAATGTATATCGTGGCCTAGGAAAGCCCAGGCTACCCTAAAGTTTTGAATACACTTTATGTATAATTCGATTTTTCGTCCATCAAAGTTTATAAGGAAATATTTATAAAAAAATAAAAATAAAATAAAATAAACTAATTACGTTCCAAAATATAATTGTCACTTGTATGATTGATGAAGATCGTCCTAAATTAGGGTTAGAGTTTTCATCTTGACCATAATTAGGGCAAACGTGGCATCTCACGTGGCAGTCTAACGCTTGCGTGACAGCATTATGTTCGGTCAGCAACCAGCCTCTCAGAAGGATTGGACCCGGCACTCGGCATCCAGAAAGCACAAAGTTCGGTCAGTCGCCCTCCAAGGGCCTTCATACCATCGGTCCGCCCGAACCCACACCATCTGGAGCTTCGTCTTCGGCCCCGGCCTATCCAGGTAGCAGATCCATTCGGCCCCATCGTACGCGCTCAGCCCTGCCTGGTCCGGGCCCATCGGCCGAAAGCAACAAAACAAGTTTTCAGACAGTGTCAAATCAACCGCCTAACCTTGTAGTCATATTAACTCAAAGGAGGTGCGCTATACCTGCTGTCAACTCATAGCAGGCGCACCATGCCAATTTTATCGGGCTGCGGGTCACGACAGAAGCTACAAATACCTCTTCCTTCATACAAGAAGGGAGAGACCATTCTGCTCTAAACACAAAACAAAACCAATACTCTGCAATTCACTGGTAAACTCACCGGAACAGTGTATACACTCCAAACTTCACAAAAATATTTCAGTAATCTCTTCCCTCTCCCATTCAATAATCAAATCTTCATCTTGCTAACTTAAGCATCGGAGAAGGGAACGAAGGAACACCCCCTCGTGTTGCCCGTATTTCAAATTTGTTTGCTTCTACTGCTAACGTGTGCTCAGCTGAAAATCAGATTTAGAGGAGGTCAAATATCGTAACTACCCCAACAACGAGTTTTTAAAATCAATTTAAAACATGTCAAATTCCGTAAACATATAATAACTTTTTACATTTTTCCAATATCATTTTGTAAATAGTGGTAGTGTTAGTAGCATAATTTACACCTCGACCTCGAGTGACTAAATCCAATCATAACTTGACACTATTCCCTGACTAGGTACGTACATGCAACCATGCACGGTAATTAAGTAATACATTTAGTAAGAATATAATACGGACCTTAATTTACCACCCTAGTTAATTATGATAAGTACCGTATTAATTAAGAGATGATTAATCGTATTTTCCCTTAATCCATTTATCTTTCATTAACTCTATCACCTCAATTTCTTAAACAAAGCCTATGGGATTGTAAGGACTACAAAAGGACTTCAGGAATAAAAATCAAATCAAACCAAACCAAAAAAAAATCTTATTATTTCCATTACATTTTCTTCATTACACTTTGGCTTTACTAGGAAGAAAATTAGAAAGTAAAATAGATGTACTAATTTCCATGTAGTAGTATAATTTGCATAGGGGTGTTGTCCACTTAAGAAGCCAACCCATCCTGTCTGTCTATTACAGTGAATTAATGGTTATAATGTAAAATTTTTGACACTTGACCCTAAAAGAATATGCTACAGTTATAAAACATTATACGGTTCTTTCAAAATGGTCTTTGCATTAGTCGTATCATTTTTATCTAAAAATCACACAATAATTTGTGTTACATGTTTTTCTATCATACAAAGTTTTTTTTGCGATAGCTAACAAAAATATGTGCGTTTATTGTTATTCTGCAGTCAATATTTTTTTTTTTAACAACTAAATTATTGTAATAGGCTGACAGAATCGATTTTTACAATGGACCAAACCCCTTTAGCTATATTTTGACCCGAGTTTAATTTATGTCTTGGTTGTATGATAGATAGATCATTATCATAATTTAGGTAAGACATAAGACAGGCATCAAAGTGCAAATAGACTACTCCATAATAAACTGTAACTCATGATAAATATTGTTGTTAATTTGTGGCTAATTAATAATAATTTTTGGAATTAACAAAAATGTTAAATTGGTCAGTGATCCAGAAGGTAGAGTGAACAATGAAATTTAGACAGGCGAGAATAAACCCGTTAAAATGCCAAACAGGACTCTGAATGGACACATTTCGAAATTTCAAAGAGGTCTAATTTACATCAAATTACTACACAATCTGTTTCTTCATCTCTATCTCTAACCATCTCTCTCTCTCTCTCTCTCTCTCTCTCTCTCTCTCTCTCTCTCTTTCACACACACACACACACACACACACACACACATGTATATATAGATTCAGCATCTCCTACATCCCTTCTTACTTCCATTTTCCCGGTCCTTCTATTTTTTGTTGATTTCTCCTTCTGTAAAACCCTAGAAACTCTATAACTTCCACCATGGACGACAATCAAGAACAAGAAATCAACAGAAAAAGAAAAAGCACCCATGACATCACCCAAACCACAAGATTCAGATTCTCTCATGACCTCGAAGACGACGCCGACGACAATAATGACTTTCTCTCGCTTTCCCTCTCTTTAACCCCGACAACTCCCACAAACAGTGTCCTCCCACAACCACTGCAGGCGCCGCCGTCTCCACCGTCATCACTATTACTAGATCAACCACCGACCCACCACGCCCTCCAACTCTCCTCCTCCCACCCCATCTACAACCCAAACCTACCACCCTTAGGGAGGCCGACGTCACATGGGCCGCCACCACAAATTTCGCCGCGCCACACGGTGGTTGTAGAGAGCCGGCCATCGAATGGGCCACCACCACCAGCACAAACTTCAGTCGTAGCCCAGCAACCGAGACGAGCACGCCGCAACCCAACTCAACACGCACTTACCGGGATCCCGCAACCGTACCCGTGGGCCACCACTCGTCGCGCGACCGTGCACACTCTCAACTATCTCGAGTCCCAACGAATCGTGAAAATAACCGGCGAGGTACAGTGCAAGCGGTGCGAGGAACAATACGAAATGGACTTCGATTTGCGTGCCAAGTTTATTGAAATCGCGTCATATATAGTGCAGAACAGAGCTGCATTGCATGATCGGGCGCCGAATAATTGGATGAACCCGGTTCTTCCGACTTGCAAGTTGTGTGGTCAAGAAAACAGCGCGAAGCCGATTGTTGCGGAGAAGAAGAAGGCGATTAATTGGCTGTTCTTGCTTTTGGGACAAATGCTGGGGTGCTGTACCCTTGGACAGTTGAAGTATTTCTGCAAGCATACCAAGAATCATCGAACCGGAGCGAAAGACCGGGTTGTTTATCTCACTTACCTTGGTCTGTGCAAACAACTTGACCCGGATGGACCTTTTGATCGTTGAAATTGGATGCAATAACTTGATCCGAATGGGTCTTTTGATGGATGAAAACTTGAAATTGGATACTTAATTTCCGTCTTTCTAAAAGTTTGGGGATTCTGTTCATTGGATTAGTAATGATCATCCGTATAATGACGATTAGTAAGTCTAGGATTGGTATGCGTGGTGGAATTCAATTTCATTTTTAAGGTTTGTTTTTCCTAAGGAATTCATTTAATTTTAGTGTCATTAGATTTTGAGTTTGTTTATTTTCTTTTGTAAATGTCGGGTTTTTATCTCGACCAATTGAATGGTATATAGCTAAATACAGTACCATTTAGCATATAGGACTAATGTGCATGCTATAATTATTACAAATTTCATGTGCATTTAATATTTTTCTAATCTAATTAATTAAATGTTATTGATTTCATTTTTCTTCTTCAGATTTGAACCTATAGTGAATTTAACTCTTATGTGTTCATCGACTTGATTTGTTGAAATTTGTAGCATTTTTTTTTTGATGTGGGTGGCAGTAATGGTTCCACCATAATTACAAAGATATTAATCTAATATCAATAAGGTTCAAATTCTACAAGAGTATCATAATTTCATAATATTAATTGATAGGGATCACCCTAAATTAGGGTTAGGGTTTCCACTTTGGCCCTAACTAGGGCAACGTAGTATCCCGCGTGGCGACCTAATACCCGCGTGGCAATGACATCCGACCGGCCTACTCCCATTCTCAAGGCCCGGCCCTGCTCTCACAGCAGCATATCCGACCGACCATCCTTAAGACGGCAACCGAACAGCTAAAGAAGGATCGGCCCACGACATTCGACTCCCAGAAAGCACAAAACTCGGTCATTCGGCTATCTGGCCCCCATGGGTTCACATCTGCATCAGTCCGAGCGGACTAGCAAGACCGGGACTCAAACTATGCACCAGCAGCCGCGGCCCAGTGTGGTCCTGGCTCTGTATCCGAACGCCATAAAACAAGTTCCAATGCGGTGTGAAATCAACCACCTAACCATGCAGCCCTGTCAACTCAAAGGAGGCGAGCCATACCTGCTGTAAACTCACGGCAGGCGCACCATCTCTGCTTTATCGGGTTGCGTGTTAAGACATAGACTACAAATAATCCCTCCTATATTTTGGAAGGGGGGGACTTTTCCGGACAATATTTTCCGACTACCCTGCTCCAAACACGAGAGCTAATACTTTGCAACTCGCCAGAACAGAGCACACATTTCAAATTCCACAAAAATACTCCGATAATCCCTTTCCTCTCCCATTCGATAATCTGATCTTCATCTTTATCCTTACTAACTTAAGCATCGGAGAGGGGAACGAGAGAACAACCCCTCGTGTTGCCCGTGTTTCAGGTTTACTGACTTCTGCTACTGATGTATGCCCTGCTGGTAACAAGGCTTGGAGGAGTTAAAGATCAGTGTGGCCACAACATTAATAATGGGTCAGATATCTATTTGATAAGCGAGATAAGATTCCGCACTATTAAACTCATAATAATGGGTTAATACTTCTAATAATGAAAAATATAATCCCACTTAATAAGAGGAACAAGTGCTCCAATTAAATTAATAAAGAAGAAAATAAACTGCGTGTTGAACCTGATATCTCTTACGAGTAATAAAAATCTAAGGGCCTAACCCTTGCATGGAGGAGAAGAAAGATTCTTAATGTTTAAAGGTGTACGTACCACTTTATTGCTATAATTATACGTGTGGTGGCCGGATTCCAATTTCAAGTTTTACTTTAAATTAAGAATTAATTAATATGAACTGCTAGTTAACTTATTTTATAAATGAAAGTCTTGTGAAGTGAGAATACTAATTTACTCTAAGAGTATAACTACATACATATTCATTACACATTTATTGTACATCAATTTAATGAAATATAGTATAATGAATATTATAATTAAAAGAAAAATAAATATTTTTATTTTTTAAATTAAATATTTAAACTCTCAAGTAATATACTTTGTATTATTTTATGTATAATAAATTAATAATTAATGTGCACATACTTTTTTTTCTTACTCTAAAATATATAATCTTTTACTAATAAACTTGTCTAGCAATACTACAATTAAGTAGTTGTAATTAATTAACCTCGAGTGAATGAATCCAATTACTGTAACTTTGACATTATTTGCCTCACTCGATCACTCAGCTGGTTCATTCGATTAGTACGTACATGCAGCCACGCACGACAATTAAGTACATATGTACCTTCATTTTCAGCAAATTACACATTACCCAAAAAGATGTGATAGTCTGTTCGACTTTGAACACGTCGATTGGAATGTCAAATTTATACATTGTATCAAAATAATTAAACGGACTAACTTCTTGTTATGACTTACAGTAAGAGGGAGATGATAAGGATTAGGATCTGATTTATCTTAATTTGCCTTAATCCATTCCCTTTGATAATTTTATCCCCTCAATTTCTTAAACATATTTCAAACTTTTATTTCTTTTAGAAAAAGAAAAAAAAAAAAAAAAAAGACAAAGAAACTTGTACATATTATAATTTTTGGACATTAATTGAGATAAAAGATTTAAAAAAATATTTTTTAAAAAGGGTCTACCCTCCAATACATTAAATAGAACGACATTGCTTTGAAGCTATATTTAAGGCCAACTAAGTATTAGCCTAACAATTAACACTCATATTTTAATATTTTTTATTTGTAAGAAGACTCAAGTTCGAATTTTGTTTCTTTATTATTATTATGAACTTAATATGATAGAGTCTTATTCCCTCATATCAAGTGAAATTTCTGTAAGTATGGTATAAATATTGTCACAAGACACTTAAAAAAAAAAAGTTATATTCAAGAAAATTGTGTGTTTTTAATTAGGGAGTTGACACATTTATTAATTAAAATGATGTTGATTTATTTTATTTTTTGAAACGTACATTATTTTATTTAATATAGTGCACCTAATTACATTGTTACATGCATTATATTACACGATCCGACGACCCTGAATAGTAAATACTCCATATTTAGAATTCGAAGTAGTTAAATACGTACTTAAATTTTCCTTTTTACTTGGTTACATTTTCCTTTACGCATGTCGGTGAAAAATTAGTCAGACGGAACGAAATCATGTTGCCAAACAAGATCCTAACAATCAAATAACACAATTTGAATTCGAAAGAAGTCAAGCCTAGATGAAATTACTACAAATCTGTTTCTTCATCTCTATCTCTAACAATATCACAACCGTCTCCCTCTCTCTCTCTCTCTCTCTCTCTCTCTCTCTCTCTCTCTCTATATATATATATATCCCTTAAAACCTCTTATTATTCCATTTTCTCTCTCCTATAATTTTAATTTTTTTCACCTTCAACAAATTAAAACCCTAGTAGCACGTACCTCTGTAAATCCATGACCAACAACAATCAAGAACACATGGCCAATACCAACAATTCCTACATCGAAGAAAACAACAATATTTATCTAAACCTCTCGCTTTCTTTAAACCTCGTCACCGGTCCACCACCCCTAACGCCGCCGTCGCCTTTGCTCTATCCATCACCAACCCACCACCCCCTCCAGCTCTCCTCCTCCCACCCCATCTACAACTCAGTCCCACCACCAAATGGGCCACCAACGCAAGGCGTCCCGGTAGGCCCACATTCGCCGCAATCACGTGCGGGCCCGCTATCAAATGAGGCAGAAGCATTGGTGGCCCCATCGCAGCAGCAATCAAGAGTGGGCTCAATGCGGACACGTCAAATCCCTGTGGCCCCACCGCTGCCGCAATCACGAGCCGGACAAACTAGGACCCGCCGAAACCCGACACAGGGGAGAACCGACAACGTCCCTCAACCGTACCCGTGGGCCACCATACACCGTGCCACGGTCCACACACTCCAATACCTCGAGTCCCAACAAATCGTGAAAATCACCGGCGAGGTACAATGCAAGCGATGCGAGGAACAATACCAAATGGACTTCGATTTGCGTCCCAATTTCATGGAAATTGGATCTTTTATCGTACAGAACCGGGGCACTTTGCATGATCGGGCTCCGAGTATTTGGATGAACCCGGTTCTTCCAACTTGCAGGCTGTGTGGTCAAGAAAACAGCGTAAAGCCCATTATTGCGGAGAAGAAGAAGGCAATTAATTGGCTATTTTTGCTTCTGGGACAAATGTTGGGGTGCTGTACGCTTGAGCAGTTGAAGTATTTCTGCAAGCATACCAAGAATCATCGAACCGGGGCGAAGGATCGGGTTCTCTATCTCACGTATCTTGCTTTGTGCAAACAACTTGACCCTGATGGTCCTTTTGATCGTTGAAATTGGATGGTATCTATCTTGATGAGGAAAATTTTAAGGAGTCTTTTAATTGGATGATGATCATCATTATTTAGTACAAGTGTAGTATTGATGTAAGCGGTGGGTTTCAATTTTAGTATATGCTTTTTGTAATGAATTCATCTTTTTTAGTACTGATATTCATTGAATTGTCATTTTCTTTATAAAGGTTGGTATTTTTTTATTATTAAATTGTTCATTCATTTATTATTGTTTCAAAATTAAAGATTACAGAAAATTTATTTTAATTCGATTCATGTCAAAATTTTATAAAATTTGATATTTTCTCACTGTTGGATTTGTTCATTTATTTGTAGTAGTACATGGAAAGTTACAAACTTTCTCCTCTTTCATGAGGTCATGAGTAATGTTACATTTTCTAATACAGATTATTATTCTAAATTATGTGTTCAACTGTTAAAGATCGAATATATATATATACAATAAAATGGATCCACATTGTGGACGTTTAAGCGAGATCCTATGCAGTCTTTATTTGCTTCCTTGCGGATTTATCCCAACTGGACCTGAGAGAGGGATAATTGAGGTGATCGAGAACTGTTATATGAACTACAGGCTTGTCGATGTACTCCTTTCATCCCAATTTTGATGTTCACGCACTTGAAGAAAATACTACGAGAATATTCATATATTGTTCCAAAATTACCCTACATTTTTGTATTCCACCCTAATTGGAACAACTGAAAAATGAAAGGGAGACGTCTAAATTAGGACAGAGAGACTATGAAACAATTGAATTTTTTCTTCTTCTTCTTCCTGTTATTTGGGTGTCCTACCTTGTTACATTAACAGCATATGTTTGCGCAGGTTGTGCCAAACACAAGGAGCAGAAGTCAGATGGGTGAGACGATAGCTAGATGGTGGTTTATATGAGATTTTTCAACCGGAATTTAGGACTGTTGGTTCCCCCAGCTTCGAAGCTGCCCGAGAAAATTTCTTAATTAGTAGTGCTGGTTATGCAGTGGCCAACTTATTGCTTCAACCAAAAGATAGGCATATATAATGGAAATCTATTGTTTGACAAGTATGCTTTTATATATATATATATATATCGCTTTATCCATGCTCATCAAAATTTATCTTGTTATGTATAAAATCCTATGCGACCAATCTGACAAACTACTTATAGAAATCTATAAATTTTATTGAGCTTTTGAAGGAAATAAAAACTGCATCCAGTATCAACAATTTCTTTAATCCTTTGTGTTTTTCTATCTGACCTAATTTTGTAATAAAATTGTACAATGTTTGTTTTTGTCACCGCAGTGTTTGTAGGCTTGTTCACATTGATTTTGGTTTCATATTTTAAAACTCACCCAGTACAAACATGCACCTTGAAAGTGCCCACTTCAATCTGAGTCACGAAATGATTCCATCGCTAGACCCGTCATGTGTGACGAAAAGTGAGACTCTAAAATCTTGTGTTTTTTATCCTTTTTTTTTTTTCTTCCAAATATGATTATTTTTGTAGAACAGAGACGTTAATCTTATGCCAAACAGGGTATTTCTTACCTTTTGTTCCATATATTTTTCTCAGCTTGTGCGTGAAGCGTTACCTTGTTGCCCGTCAGCGTATGAATGGAATAATTAACACAGTATCGATGATGGTAGTGAGTGAATTAAGTTGCTTTAGCAGGGGTGACCTCATTGGAAATCTATGAAAGAGATTTCATCCCGAAATGAGCAAGCGAGGGGCGGCAAGAGATTTCATGATCCGAACATGCGCTGATGCATACAACAAATGGACCACTGCTGGCTATGATTTAATCCAATATTTGCAGCAGGGCATCCAAAAGTGAACGGATAATCCTCAGTTAGTTTTTACTTAATTGTAATTTTTACTTATCATAGTAAAACTTGACAAAACTTTGACCTAATTGAAAATTTGAAACTAACAACCTGAAGTAACTTGACATTTCACCCATCCCTTGAGCTACCAAGGCCAAACGTACTCAACTACTAGCATATATTAGCACCTTTATAGACAATCGTACTTCCTTAATTCATTTAAGTTTTTTCTTCACTCTTCAACTCAACTTCAATATCTTTCCCCCTGGCTTCTTGATTCTTCAATTTCTTCAATGTCGACCTCCAGTTAAAATATGTCCCAAACAATAATCCAATCTCCTCTAGGTTTCTCCCCTGCGTTTCGGGGAGCAAGGTATAAAAAAACACCCAAGCCACGGAAGCAATCGCCGTAAATAAAAAGAAGGCCCCACCTATAGTTATAGCCTTATACAGGGATATAAACGTCATCGACAAAACCCCACTTGTCACTCTATTCACTGCCACTCCCATACCACACCCTTGGGCCCTTAGTCTCAATGGAAACACCTCAGAACTGTAGACCCATGTAATGGGCCCCAGCCCGATAGAGAAGAACGCCACGTAGGATAATACCCCTGATATCGCACAAGCAATGGCCCAGATTATCTTATGATCTGAGTGGTCAATGACAGTCAACGATGTTCCAAGCAACACAAGAGACACGATCATGCCACCCACACTTGATAGTAGCAAGGGACGCCGTCCAATCTTGTCTAGTAAAAATGTAGCCACTAAGATGAAACACATTTTCGTGAATCCAACAGCTATGGTTGCGAGTAGCTTTTGGTTTTCGTCAGTTATACCCGCCTTTTCGAAGATTCTCGGACTGTATAAAACGACGGCATCTATGCCACTTGATTGTTGGAAGAAATGAATACCGATGCCTGTGATTAAAGCGTGACGAACAGGCGGTGTAGGGTGAAGGAGTAGTTCTTTCCATACGGCTTCATTGCGACTACGTTTTGAGACAAGAACGACCTCGTCATTGCAATCTTCAGGTATGCCTGCTGCTTCTTTGATATCAATTAGTCTTAGTTGAGCTTCTTCTTTGCTGTCAGAGGTTTTGTCTAGAACTCGCTTGGCGTCACCGAGTCGACCCTTCATGACGAGCCAACGAGGTGACTCGGGCATGGTTAGGACACCGAGAGCTAAGAATATCGACGGAAGCGCTCCGATTCCGAGCATAATTCGCCAACCCAAGTGAGTTGGGAGCTTGGAAAATCCATAATTTGATACATACCCTAGTAGTATACCTGTCAGCAAATAAAGAAATGTGAACATCAATGATATTCTTAACCACGAAAATATAGTTTATTTTACTAAGTTATATTCTCTATACTTTTTAAAATATAAGAATATTATTGATATTAAAAATTTTATTTTAAATATTTTTAAAATTAAAATTACGTAAATTTATTTAATTATATGTAATATAATTGTAAAAATATAGAATTATTTAAAGAATATATATATTGAAAAAATTTGAAGACTACTAGTATTGATCGTAACAACCAATTTTTTTAAAAGAGAAATAAATTTATATTAATTTAAAATTTAAAATATTCAAAATTAATATTAAAAAATAAATAATAATTTTATATTTTGAAATAAAGATAGCACAAATATCTTGAAATTTCAAGCGCTGAGAATCAAAGAGGAAGATTTAGTTCCACAAAACCTTGTGGGAACCACCAAGGCACTTGTCAATCATTTACTGCCTCAATTACTTCATCCGTTCCAAAATGTTTATAACAGTGTGACTTTGTGTGAGATTTAAAAAATATATTTGATATTATAATTTTAAATAGGAGAATAGTGATTAATATTATTATTCAAATAAGAGAATAGTCAAGTAGTAGTTAAAGCGGTGAAGTATAATATTGATATAATAATTTAAAATAGGATAATAGTGGCTCATGTGATATGCTATATTTAATAAAGTAAGAGTAATTTAGACAATTAACATTATTAAATTTTCTAAATTAAGTATGTTATAAATAATATAAGATGTCCAAAAAAGACAAGTGTTGCAATATACATTATAGAGGGAATAATTGTTATTCGATCATTTTCATGACAATTTTATATATTACATCTAATAAATATTTACATAATATATACATATATTTGTATAATAGAAAGATAATAAATAAATAAAAATTCTTCAACCCCGCTAGTTCCTTAAGATCTGCCTAACATATTTTAGAATATTACTTTTGAAACGGATAAAGTTTGTTTTACACAAAATAAATATTATATGAACAGAAAAAATAGCTTAATTTCCTTAAATTTTACGTGAAAATGACTAACAATTAAATATTAATGACAAGATTTTACATGAAAATTAAAATCTAACTATGATCATTTTACTTTTTTTAACATACCAGCGTTGATGAATACTTCAGGGAAAGAGGTGAGGAATCCACGAGATGAAGCCGGAGATACCTCGGCAGTGTACACCGGAGCAATCATGAGGGCGTATCCTACTCCGATTCCGGCGACAAATCTGCCAACCATGAGAAATGCATAGTTTGTTGCGAAACCCATAAGTAGAGCTCCAACAAAGAAAATTGCAGCGGCTAATACAATGGTGTAACGACGGCCAATCGAGTCAGAGGTTTTTCCAGCGGCAGCAGAGCCGACAAGAGAGTAGAGGTTGAGTATACCGACGAGGATCTCGATTTGGACGTCGGAGACTTTTAGGTCATCTTTGATGTAGATTGCTGCTCCGCTCATCACCCCAATATCTACAAATCAAACACATGGAAATATGATTGCACACTTTGCTAATATACCAAGGAAAATTTTGTTTTTCCAAAAAAAAATAACAAGAGGTGGATCATATGGAGAATTTTCTTGGTTAGAACCTAGTAGAAGAAAATTTGTTTTCATTTCTGGAACTTTGTTCTTGTTAAAACTTATTTATATGATGGACACTAAGTCCGTCCAAATTTAAAGATGTTTATTTTTTTATACGTTTCAAATTTAGAGATATTTTTTATTTTAGTACCGTAATATATCATGATATTTTTAATTTATTATTTTATTATAAATATAAATAAAATTTTACATCATCTTTAAAATAATTTTGCAAAAACACTTTCATTTTTTTTGAAAATTATAATCGAATATCTATTTTTGAAAGAAGTTATTTTTCTTAAAGTATCTATAATTTTGAAATAGATAATATTGTAAAGGAGAAAATTGATTATATAATTAATAAAGCGCACACACAAATGTTAGCAATATACATCAGAATAAAAATAATTTTGTTCAAAACACATAATATGGAATGATCTCGACACCATTTATGCATTAATTTTAACATTTATGCAGGTAGAAGAGAATATAAGTTAATTACCATAACCAAGTAAGATGGAAGTCATGGAAGCTAAAATGGCACACCCGAAAGCGTACTTATTCGTTTTAGGTTTCTTAACAGCATCAAAGGCCGGAGGCGTCAGTGCCTTGGGCTCGCCGGAAACACCACAATTCTCTGCTTTCCGGTCAGCCATCTTTTGGGGGAGAGAGAGATTGGTGTGTATATATATTATGGTGTTGCGAATTTGAAAGTAGCTAGCTGTTGGATTGCTTAAATAGACGGTGCCGGACCAAAGGATGAACTGATGAAGGGATACACTTTGTCATGAAAAAAATAATTGTCACTTTATTAAGTGATTGTCATTCTATTTTTTTTTAGAATGGACTAAGTATATAATTATAAAAATAGAAGTAGGAGTGAACAAATAAAGAAAATTGTTTTTAAATAATGTCAGATTTTAAAAATATATGCTTAAATATAATTTTTATTTTTAAAATAATTTTTTAAAGATGGTTTAAATTTTATTTTCATTTATAATAAACTTATAAATTAATAATATTATAATATTTTATAGTATTAAAATAAAAATTATACTCTTTCGTTCAAAATAAACGTCCTAATTTTAATTTGTACGCCTTTTAGAAAATAGTGCTTCTTCCTATAATGTCTTTTCATATTTTTTAAGTAGTCATTTATGTGATAATAATTATTTTTCTCTCTTAGTCAATTTCTTATATTGGTTTTTACTTTCTCTTTCTTTTCATTATTTCTCTATCCCAATTTTCTATGCACTTTATACTAAATTTTTGTTTTTTGGCATTTTCGATGAAAGTTAACATAAATAATGAAAATTATTATTTCTACAAAAAATATATATACGCTATATATACTAGTCCCACAAATTTTACTCCATTTGCTAATTTATTTTGAATTAATTTGTGGGTCATATTTGATAGAATTAACAAATTACTTATAAAAATAGCAGCTCTCTAAATAACTAAGTTAACATTAGAAGATGTAATAAAAATGATGAGAAAATAGAAATTAAGACATTTAAATTAGGATGGAGGGAATATTTAATTTAAAAAAAATTGTTAGTAATTAACAATGCAAAGAAATTAAAACATAGGAAAAAAATATTAATCTACCAAAATATAAAATTGTTCTAAAAAAACTAACAAGTGAAAATATTAAGTTTAAATATAACCTAAACTCGTATGATATATCATCGCGTACATAACAAGATAATTATATATAATTTTAGGAGGGAGATAATAAGAGAATTTCAACTTAAAGTTGATGAACAAAATTAAAATATTCGTTTTTTGAGTCAAGAGGGACTTTGGCAAAATGCTGAATCGCCGATCCGTTGTACTTGATCACACTTTTTGTCCAAACGTGACCCACTGTTTTGTGGTCAAGGACGATAGGCTGGCCGATTTATTACTTAGAACAGCGCTTTGCAGCCTTCGCTTATGCAGTTTTCTTGTGGGTTTTGAATTTCTGCTCTCCATAATCATGTGGTTCAAAACATTTACTGTACCACAATACGTCATGTTTTGAGTGTAATCTTAATTAAAAAATCATTATAGTTATTAAATTAAGCTGGGAGGTCTAATGAAAAATTTACAACTTCCATTTTTCAATAGCAAAAATTGACTTATCAGTCACTATTTTTCTTTTATATACACTGAAAATATTTCGACCTAAAAGAATTTTATAAAATTTTAAACCCATGACCTTTTCATTTAAATAATTTATCATGATTCTCACTATCATTTTAACAATTCCTTAATGTTATCAACAAATTAGTGAGCAACCCCATTGACAACTACACGATTTTTAATAATACTGACTACGTATAAATAATAGCATCATCATAATTCATCATTTAAAATTTTGCAAAAATCATTATTATTTTATTGATGTGTCATGGTGTTCTATTACTTAGACATACGACTAATGATCATATATATATATATATATTATAGGATTTTTGATACTTTTTAAGTGCATTTTCAACTCATTTCTTTATCCATATAATTTCAACCAAGAATCCCGGGAATCGGGTGAGGATGACTCCAGAAACTTGAAATATCTCCAAAATACTAGAGTGGAAGCCGAGACAAATGCCGTGTGTGTATGGTTATTTTGAAATATCTCCAAAATATTTTGACTCCTTTCGAGTCCGAAATATCAACTGCATTGATTAGAATTCAAATTATTTATCTCATTTTATGTCTATTTTATTTAAAATATATAATTAATAAATTTAAATAGAATATGATGCTGACAGAAGATGAGAAGCATGACAATTATTTATGAACATTATCCTACCAATTTATTTAAATCAGTTAGATATATGATCTAATGACTCATGAAAAATAATATTATCGGTTATTTGTTATTATAAATGTCAATTATTAATATTTTTTATTTTAACTACTAGACAAATCACATATTAGAATACTTGGAATTAATTAGTTGATTGGATATATTAATACACAATTATACTTTCATCCCAAGACGATCTATATAGTGCATGTTTGGTAGTAATTATTTGAAGTGATTATAACTTTTTAAAAACTATAATCACTTCAGATTTCTATTTGTTTTGACTTATTTAATAAGTTATTTTAAAATTGTACAAGCTACTAAATCACATAATAATTATTTTTTAAAAGTTAAATTTTAAAAACTTATTCAATAATATATTTTTAAAAAAATCTACTAAACAAAATTAATCACTTATTTAATAATTTAATTATTAAATAACTTATAATTTATTTTTAAATAAATTATACCAAATAAACCATACACATGATAGAATTTGAGTGACAATAATGTGATAAGCTTTCACACTCGATATCGTGTGGGGTTTTGGTTGTTTTGTTTGGGGTTTTATCTTGGGGGGAGGGGCCCGCGGGAGAGGGGAAGGGAAGGACACGTGTACACAGGATAGAATTGAGTGAATAATGTGACCAAGCTTTCGCACTCGATACTTGGAACTCCATGCTAAACACTCTTCTGCGTCTTTCCGTTGTTGAGTTTCATACACGCGCGCAATCATACTTTATTAACTAAGAGTAATTAACCGTATTCAAACAAATAATTAAATATTACCATTACTATAAGTCGAAATTGGACTAAGCATGCGTGTGGTTTCAACGGTTTCTTGGCAAGCAAACAAACAAACAAACAAATAGTAATACGTATGCGAATCTTAATTCAGAAACCGATGCCCAGTTGACCCGGAAATTAGGATGGTCGACAGCTCATTCATTAAGACGATGACCAGAATAAATAAATTTTATATAAATGACAAAATACAGGTGTTAATTAATTGATGAGTTATTAAAACTTGTTAAGAAGGTCGTGAGAGCTTTAATGATAAATATTCAAATTATCTCCTAAACTTATTTTACTTCTTTTAAAAAATAAATAAAAATGTAGCAACAACAGCAGCTGTTTAATTCTAAGACGACAAGGGAATAAAAATACTACTACAAGAGGATCGAGTATTAACAATGTTATTTATGACCAATAATTAGTCAATTTCGGAGATTAGTTTAAGTAATTAACCACTTAATAACAAAACATCTTAAACGATATGTTTATATATTGTTTGTTTGGTTGGTATCGGTGTTTAAAAATTATACAATTCATACTAAATAAAAAAATTATATTTGATAGATTAAATATAAATTTAAAAAATTAAATTTATAATCTAAATTCAATTTAAACAAAAAATTAATTCTCAATTTAAATTGTAAATTGAAATTTAATGACCCCCGTCACATTATGTGACACTAATCAAACGGTAGTAGCCCGTAACCTAAACACGTAAGAAGGTTTTCTAAGTATATTAATGATCTCTCTCATATATATATATATATATATATATAGACACACACACACACACACACGTAGTTTATAGGTTGTCATGTCAAATTTGTGCTCAGAATATATATAATTATCCGTAAGTATTTAAAATTGCATGAACTAATAATTATTGACTCGTTAACCAGTTGTTTTCAATCCTACTTCCAATGGATATCTTCGGGTACTAGCTTGGGCATATTTTTGGAGTAAGTTACATTTCGTTCTATACTAAATTACATATGAATTCTGTATATTCCATTCCATCCGTATCAAAATTATAAATATTTTTAAAAAATAAATATTTAATTATAATTTTTACATTAAAAAATATATTAAAAAATTTAAAATAATGTAATATTTTATTAATATTTATAATAATATGATAAACTAAAAATAATTTGATATTTTATGACACTAAAATAAAAATACATCTCTAATTTTAAAATATACTAAAAAAAAATAAATTCAAGTTTTAGAAATTGACAACGCCAGAGCGTTCATTTTAGTCCAATTCACGTGCCTTTGAATTTTGGAATTTTAACTTTAGTTTTAGTCCAGCTCACATGCCATTTGTGGCTCTCCCAGTGGTGACCTCTAACTTTAGTTTTGTTTCTCCTTCCGTCCCAAATTATGTATAATTTTCTTTTTTTTGGATATTTAAAATTAAGTAAAACACTTTTCTAAAAAATATAATTTATTATTTTAATCATCACTACAATATAATATTATATCATTTTAATTACTATTTTATTAGTTAAAATTAAAATATAATGAAAATAATTTAAATAATTCTTTCATGATTAAAAATATTTTTTTAAACATTTTATTTAATTTGAGATGGAGAAAATAATTGATAAATACCAAGTATGTACCATGTGACAACAAATTTGGGATTTAAATAGAATTTTTTTTAGTGAAAAACTAATTTATTAAACCATTCGAACAAGTAATTTTCATTTAGCTGCTATTAAAGTCGATATCTATCTTCAAGGAAATCCAAAGTTTCTGGGGGGACGCTGCAGTAGTCAATGCTAATCTATTTTACTCCCTTAAATGACCACATATTGGACTTTTGGACCATTTCACGTTGCACTACACGTACTTTCGTTTACTTGTTGAGTTGGACATTGACTTAAATTAGCTCTGCTAATGCCTAAAGGGCTACCATTTTTGGCATGTTCTTGTATAGTCCATGTAATTTTATTTTATTTTTTAAATAATAATTTTTTAAAATGTGAATCTTATTTTAAAATAATTATTATTTGTGATTTTTAAGAGAAAATAATGATTATTTTTTTACACTATTCTTAATCTCTCTTATCTTTTTAGGAATGTTTAATTCATTAAAATTATTTATGTTTTTATTCTTTCTTGTTCATCACATTCAGTAAACAGATAAAAAAATTATACACTAATATTTATTATTGATCTTAATAAATGTGTACGGAGAAAAAATGACTATTAATTTAAAATAGAATGAGCATTTTTTTATAATACTATCTGATATGGGACTCAAAAAGATAAGCAATCCCAAATTTTCTTACCCGGGAGCAATTTAAGAGAGTCAACAAAATCAAAATCACCATCATCCGAAAACTTAGCAGATCCAAGTAAATTCACAAATGAGAATGGTAAATTAGTTTCTCATCAATTACTGTATATATTAGCATGGTAAACAGTCACGCTTGTACCGGATAATTAATCTCTGCTACATGATCTGTAACCATGTGTCTACCACAACTTAAAAGGACTAATGAATAAGGAAAGAACCAAAGTTTGTTGATCAAGTTTGGATAATTATCTCACTCGGAATCAGCTTCAACATCGTGAATTGAAGTTGATGTATCATCAGAAGATGAGTAATCATTTTCAGACTCACTCTGATCAGGATTAGGACTAGGATCGGGATTAGGGTCCGGATTTTCAGCTTCAAGTCTAGCCATTTCATCTGGACCATACATCTGTCTAAGCTGGTCCTGTTCCATTAAAAAATCATATGAATCAATAAGCCCATAAGCAGAATTTTCGGACCAAAAAAAAAACAAAACCATAAGCAGAAAATTTATATAAGAGGAAGGTACATTACGGTTAGATGGTTTACCAATAAACCCTTATTTGCTTTGCTTAACTTCAGACATTTTTTGGAGTAGCAAGCTATGGACTCACTGAGCTTGGAAGTTTCACTGCTTAACTCCTTCTCCTTTGCTTTTAAGGATTCACAACTTGGCTGGATATTGAAGGAAGAAGAAAAATAGTACTAATATTAGACAGCTTATTCGATTAAATTCTTCTATCAAGGCAATG
>JAUMHB010032904.1:0-15414 GCA_032359685.1 Pittosporum tobira | reverse complement strand
CTGGATATTGAAGGAAGAAGAAAAATAGTACTAATATTAGACAGCTTATTCGATTAAATTCTTCTATCAAGGCAATGCGATATTTGAATTAACGACGTTATTTTTGAGAAGTTAAAAACTCGTATAAAAGTCTATTAAAAAGTATGTTTCAGACCAAAACAGATAATTACAGAAGTGGAAAGTTGTTAATATGTTTCAGACCAAAACAGATAATTACAGAAGTGGAAAGTAGTTAACTTTAAACCCAAAAAAAAAATAAAAAGAAGGGAAATTTGTTAACTCATTCCATTCCGTTTCAAAGTAAAATTTACAGAAAGTGGAAAGTTTGGTTTTGGAGGAGATTGATTCATTCCTAGTACGGTAGTACCTGTATGTGAATTCTATACTTCTTAGCTGCTTCAATATGGACAACTCTCTTCCCCTCTTTTCTTAATTGAAGTTCATCCTGTCAAAGGAACAATATCGAAGTTCATTACAAAATTTTGATTTCCAAACTTTAATTTTAATTCAAGTATAAAACCAAATTTGAAATGGTAGTAAACAAGGGTAAGATAGACTTAAAATGGTTAAGACCTGGCAAAGAACGTCAAAAATTGGAAATAAACCATAACTCCATAAGCATATAAAGTAGCCACAAGAATAGAAAACCGAAAATAGAAATATCATGACATTAAAATGGATACAGAAAACCAACACTTCAAACATACCTGAATCAGTTGATCATTCATAACCTCTTTACATTCGCTGGTGTGTGTTGAAGGCTCAGAGACACCAGCTGCAGTATTTCTCACCACCGTGAATTTGGATCTACTAGATGATGCCTTTGGGATCCTCATATATGGATTGGATTCAGGCATGGAGACTAAATGATTCCCCAGGTCTGAAACTTGGTGATTAGTACCAATAGAAAGAGAAGCACCATCATTTTGTGTGTCCGATCCTGTAAAGATACTCAAATAAGGAATCTTAAAAAAAATGATTTCAGAATGAAAGAAATTGGTGTATTACCTTCTGCAAGCATGTTGTAGGATCTTTTCTTCATTGTAGAATAATCCTGCAAGGGAAAAAAGTGAAAAATTGTCGTTTAGTTATGGGGAGTGAAATTTTTTAATCTATCCAAGTTTCACATGTAAATGCCTAAATTCAGACAAATAAAAGCACATACATTATGGTGAGCTTTATCTTCATTTTTGCCTACCGAGTCCTCGTGTCTACTGTATAAGGTCAATTAACAGGCACCGTTGGGAAACAAATAGCTTTTCAAATTCAAATAACATTTTCCAGAGGACAATGTATAGTATCAACTATTACTATGGAAACTATGGCATTGATTTATGCCATATATCTGAAAAGAAATTGGACAGAAAGAAAAACTAAGTAACTAATGGCACCTTTGTATTGCAAGTTGATATTTGGAGCCCTGAGTAGTCCTGTTATTTGCCCTTAACCTATCACCCATAGATTCAAAATTTTCTGAGCTTCCATTGCAGTTTCTATTTCCATCCCATTCCTTCCAGTGGCCCATCTTTCCTTCAGCATCTGACTTTGTTGATGCCAAACCCTGATAGTATAACAAAAATATCTAACTAAAGAAGGTGTAATACACAACACGGTGAATTTTTAGAAATCTGAATATTTTTCTGTATGATGAGTACAGGTTGTTCACCTAATTCACGGTTTGAAAGCATAACACTTTATATAGACAAACCACTCAAGAATATGGAATACAAATATACAAAGGACAATTTGCACAATTTTAGTTGACGAGTATCGTTGAGGATTACCGGAATTAAATTGGGATGAGGAAAAAACTCATTTTGATGATATAGAGTGGGGTACTGAACCGGAGTCCTCATATAATGTTGCATCATGGGATACTGAAAAGCAGCAGAGAAATATAAGAAAGTTTCCCCCATGTCCGAGTCAAAGTGGGCAAATGAAGATAAAATCACAATTCTGAAGAATTACCTGGTTTCCCCATAAGTTGGACTGGGAAGTTGCAGAAGCAGCATTCATATAGAAATGTGGAGGTGGCATATACGCAGTACCACAACATTCCTGAAAAGAGGTGAAGTATAAGCTTACTAGTATGTGTTCTAATCAACCTACGTTGGATTCGTTCGTTTTCACAGTTGTTATAGCTGGTACAGCTGAAGCCTTATTAGCTGTTGTAACAGGTACAGTTGTAGTTGTTTGTAAAAAATTAGAATCATGTTCATTGACTTATGGTTGATGAAACTATAATATAATTATTGTTTGGTTTAAATTATAGACATCGTGATAAAAATGAAATAAAATGATCAAAATATTAGTCATTTTGTTGAATTAATTTATATTTTTTATTAATAAAATATTTATTACTAAATTGATATGCTAATTTGAAGATTGTGTTTTTTCATTGAGTTGACACGAATATTTTTTTTTCATTATTATTGCAGCTATATTAATTTCACATAGTAATAATTATTTAAATAGAGGAACCTTTATTTAATGTTTTTTAAAAATTATGTTAAATACATGATAGTCTTATTGGGCTCAAATTTATAGATTAGTCTTATTTTTAACAATTTTTTATTAATTTTTAAGGTAATTTTATATTAGTATGTTTGTTATTATTAAAAAATATTTATTTTAAAATTGATATGTTAATATGTGTATTAAGGTATTAAGATAAGCAAGAGAAATATAACAACTTTTAAAAGTACAAAGATATTTTTAATAATTAATTATACATTAAAAGTCCCAAAGCTTAAAAGTTGTTTCACACCACCAAGTTTTTGGTGCATTGTGTTTCGGCTTAAACAGTTGTTGAAAAACCGATTTTCAGCTGTAATTTTTGATTTGCCGAGCATGTTTTGACTGTGCATTTTAAACTCAAAAGCCTAAAAACCCTAAAAAACCAGTAAACCAAACATGCACATTATATAAACTTGACCAACCAAGTTATAAAGGAGCAAGTTTTTATCTATGGAGGTGATTTGCACTCCGGTTTTTATCAGTTGCACTCTAAGTTAGAATTTTGAAAATTTTGTTCTACGATGGAGTGCCACTACAGGAATTTGGAGTGTATATATCAATTTCCTTTATCCAATGTGATATATTAATGTAATTGCATTACAGATAAGGCTGGCAAACCTGATCTGACAGAGTTCTCCTCAGAGGAATGGCAGATTTATTACGTTTCTCAGTCACCATTGATTCAAAAGGCATAGTAACTGAACTGGTCTCTCTAGTCCCCATACAGGTAAGCAACAAACCAACTCAATGACCCCGTCAGTCGTTTATCGAAGGACCAATTGTACTCGTTACTAAAAACTACCTGAAACTAGGAAAACATTTATATAAATTGATTGGGAAAAAAAAGAAAAAGAAAAATCAATTTAGTTCATTCTTGATACAGGAACCATAAAAAACTTACTATGGGTGGTTATATTTAAATATTGCTGAGGGAAAAAAATCCAAAGTTTCCAAAAACAAATAAATAATGGTACCCAAGTGCAGAAAGTGAACTAAATTGAATTATGAAGAGAAACCCCCTTAATCCAAAACACCCAAAAGCACATAAACCTATGTATTATTAGAAGAAAAAAAACTAAGCACATTGAGGAAGACGAACATCACCCAAAAATATTCAAATCTAAAATCAACAAAATAAAGAATACAAAACCCTAGCTAACTCCAATAACAACAACCCAGAATGGCTAGGCTTCTTACCATATAATATAAGGTAAATTCATCAACGGAAACAAAGCACAATGACAATGTCTTTTGCACGCACTCACTCACGCACACACATACTATATAGTATATGTCTCCATATATGTGTATGTATAGAGAGATGGAGGAAGAGAGAGATATACCTGTAATAATGGCGCCAGAGGAAATTGAATTGGGACTGGGGACTGTTCAGGTTATACAGGATTAGCATAAATACAGTACTAAAATCAGTACTAAAATAGGAGTATATTTAAATTATTATTAATAATAATGGTAATATAAACGGCTGAGATCCATTAACAGAAGTAACCGACGGCGAAGATTTACTTACACTTGCCGATTACTCCACCAATTCTTATCCGTGTGGTAAAGTGATTTATTGTCTTGGTCAAATAATCTCGGTGGGCTCTCCGACATCTGGTGGGCCTCACTTACTCAAATTTAAAAATATTTTCTTATGTTTGTTTATTACTTTTTCATGTAAAAATATATAAATATGTATAATTTTTAAAATTTATTTTAAAATGTGAAAGTTTTATAAATTTATTTGTTTTAAGGTATTACATAGTATTTCTTATTCTAAAGGTAAAAACATATATTTCTGTTACTCATTCCGTCTAAAAAAAAAATAACTAAAATACTTAAAATATGTATTTTAACAAAAACACTTTTGAGAAGAGAGAAAAATTTTAAATTACAAAAAATTTGAGTATTCCCATAAAATAAATTTTAATATATATTATATATATTTTTTGAAATATATGTTCAAATTATTTATTTTGAGAAAAAAAATATTTAACCTCATTTTATATATATTTTTAAGCGGATAGAGTATAATAAGTTAAGAATTTATTCCTTTTCAACTTTTAACTCATTAAGATGAACAGCTTCTCATTTTTAGGTTAGAACCTTTTTTAGTTATCATTCAAAAAAACAAAATTAAAATCTTTTCCTATTACAAGTTTGAAAAACTTTCACATTGTAAATTAGAAATGGTTAAAAATTAGAGGCAAATGTTATTTGAAACTCACTTTTGAGATTCTATTTTCATGTAAACTAATATTATAAACTTCTTGATCATATTTTATTTACTTCCGTAGCACCTCAAATTTGGCAAATTATTTATTTGTTTATTACTATTATTATTTATTTATTTAAGATTAAAATTCAATGTTTAAAATTGATTGTTGATATAACATTTCAGTCTAATCTTCAACTCAACATTTCAAAAACATAACATATATTAAAAAATGAATGAGCTGTTTTGTTAAAATTATCAGTTACAACAAACAAAATGCACATAATAAAGAAATATCATCGTTTCTTTCGAACGTCTTATTTGCCAAGACAAAACTTTATTCAACTTACTTGGATGTAATTTGTAATTTGAGGTGTCACTTGAATAAGAAAAATTATATTTTACTTCTCAAGTAAGCTTAGGGCCTGTTTGTTTTTTATAAGTAAAATTAATTATAATTTATTTTTAAAAATTAACTATTTTAAAATTAATTATTTTTATTAATTTAAAAAAATTATAGGTTAAGTATAATCTATATTATCAATTTATTTGAAAAAATTAATAAATAAATTTTTTTTTAACTTATAATTTATTTTAATTAACCAATAAATTTTAAACTATTCTAAAATAAATTGTGTCAAACATGTCCTTACACTTGTCATAACTCTAAATAAATAATATATATACACACACACATACATATATATATATATATATATAATTCGGAAACCACATACCTCTGGTAAATCCCAAACACATCCTTAAATAACAATGTGACAATTTGGATATTACTGCATGTGCATATTGCAACATTTTAGTGGTCAACATATCAAAGTGTAACGCGGGGAGATTTTATCTTTACTTTATAGATTTCCCATTTGCTTTTAAAAGGACAGTAGTTTCAGTAAGTCTCGATGTCAGCTTTGAAATTTGCCAGAATAGTGAGTGGATTTCAGGCTCATGTGCTCTGCTTTCAGTTGTTCTCTCTGCTATGAACGTGGCGGGCATTTGGGCACCAGACAACCATTTCAAGAGATAATGGGTCTCTTTCCCTTTTAGGTAAATGGGTCTATCCAATTTACAAAAACAATATATGGGTTTGTCTCCAATTCTCTGAAATTTGATTATCTTTCTTAATACCATGCATTACTCGATCAGGCTCTCCAGTTGCCAATTTCCCCTCTTTCTTCCCAATTTATTGTGATGTGATCTGATTAGTTAAAGATTTTGTCGCATGTATAAAGTTGTAATTTTTTCTTTTAATCTCATAAAAAAACTGAGCAGCTAATAATACTCTTTCATTTTTATCCAGATCCTCTCCTTAGTGCACTCTGAATGTAGGATATAAATTCTGGAAATGAAAAAAGAAAGAAAAAAAAAAGATAAATTTTGGGAAGTATCTGCCTTATTGATGATTTGATGTCATTTTATATTTATTTGTTTGTTTATTTGTTTTTCTTTAATTCTTTCTGTTTGTCGGTATAAGTAGAGGGGAAAAGGGTTGCAGATATAGAATTCTTGAGTTAGGGAGACGATGCAAACACTTGAAAGATTTTGTCTTGAATGATGGAGGGGCAATTTGAAACGTAGGGAAGTTTTTCATTTTCTTTCATACTCCTTCCTTCCGTCCTGAATGAAAAGAATGACCGAAACCTCGTCAGTTTGTCCTCTCATCAGTTTGTGAAAGTTTGTAAAACAAGCTGATGAGGTGACAGTCATATTTTCCGGATAAATCAAGTACTAATTACTACTATGTATTTATGTATTTGTAACTGATATTTTAAAAGAAATGAATGCTGCAATTTTTGTCAGTCATTAATTTCATAAATTGGAGTTACTAACATAGTGAATTGACAGGTGAGTTAGGTGTAGGGAGTTCAGAAGATACATTATAGGTAAGGTTGATATGTTGTCATATTATTTATTCGGAACCTGCTGAGCTCATTTTTTAATTTTGTTATGACATTGTTTGTTTCGCACTCAATTGGATTTGGGGTTGATATGGATCTTGGAAGGGATGTTATGATGATTAATTGTTGCAACTGCACTTTTGACAGGAAGATCTCCATAATGTGATCAAGTTATATGTTCTTCATTCTTATGGAGTTTAAGATAATCAGCTGTTACTATATTTAAGAACATTAGATCTGCTAGTTAATTTTACATTGGTTCATTGTAGATTGATTTATCAATCAACTTAAGACAAAAGTGTAGGATAAATCACTTAGAAATTAATATATAAAATTTTTATTTTATTTTAATTTTTTTTTTTTTTGCGTGTGTGTGTTTGTTTTCTTTGAGTGTCGAAAAAGGAGCATTTGCTTGGTTCCCAAATCATGATGTTTCACAGTTTAAATGAATGTGAATCTATTGAACTTGAGACTATAATGGGTTTGAATGGAAATAGTATAAGAATCTTGCTTTCATACGGTAGGAAATTGAATTTTTATCTGTGACAAAACTTTCTGTCACTGGAAAGCCCTATTTGTGCCTTTAAATTTATGTATTTTCATCTCATTGTTTTTACTTTATGTGAAGTCCTTGAGGTCTATGTTACCTACATTGCAGGAAAGAACTAGGCATTAACTCCTAGTTTTACACTAAAAGCATGAAAATATTACGAAAGCGAGGCTGGCGCTCATTAGTACCTCATTATCTACGGCCTAAATCTGCAGTCCATTTTTGCATATTTCCTAAAGTGCAGTCAGCAAGCTATAGTCCTTGCAACACACCTGTCTATCTCAACGTGTATGACTTGACACCCATCAATGGCTACGTTTATTGGGCAGGTCTTGGTGTCTTTCACACTGGGTTGGAAGGTTTGCTCACGATCTTAATTTAATGCATAGTTATTTGCTTTGAGTTCCTCCTCCTATTTTTTCCCTTTGAAGCCTTTGCCCTTTTATTTAATTATTTTATTTGTTTAATCTTTGACCTTCTCTCCATATTTTTTCCCTCAAGATGTGATTCATTTTCAGCCTACCTCAACTAGTTTGGGGTAGAGGCGACGTTGAGTTGGAGCATTTACCTTTATGTTGTTTGTTTAATGTATTTTGAGTGTTGGTGTCGGAATAGACCATGCTTTATTTGAGCTTTAATCCTCAACAATTTACTTCCAGTTCTAGCAAAAATTTGTGCCACATTTACTCTCCAAATGGATCAATATATCACAGCAATTAAAACATAATTGGTATGTAATTTCGCAGTTATTTTTGAACTTTTCCTTATTAAGGATGTCAATTTGACAATTTCTATTTTCCTTTTTTCCCCCTTTGCAAGTCTTTAAGAAGCAGGTAGGACTTTATTAGGAAATCCTAAAGGATTTGTCGCATCAAATTTTCTTAATAAGAGAGTATTTATCATATCAATACAATTGCGTTAACCACGTAATGGAACTGCATAAACACTACACTTGGTCAAGAACTGTTACGATACCTGGAAATCAAGATTTTGGTTCATGTACTATTTTTGGGCATCAGATTGTTGCTTATAATATTTGCTAATCTTTGTACAGGCATTTTATGGTTTTTTTTATTAACATCAAATAATATTCATGAGATGGAAGTGATTTATTATTTTTTTTAAATGATTGTCCCTTACCTGTTTACAGTTGATGGTGTAGAATATGCCTTTGGAGCCCATGCATGTTCAGCAAGTGGTGTTTTTGAGATTGAACCTCGGCAATGCCCTGGCTTCAAATTTAGAAAATCAATTTTCATGGGGACTACATACATGGATCCTATCCAGGTTAGAGAATTTATCGAGAAACAATCTGCAAACTACTATGGTAATACGTATCATTTGGTTGAGAAAAACTGCAACCACTTTTGCGCTGATATTTGTCACAAGCTAACTGGGAAATGGATCCCAAAATGGGTAAATCGTCTAGCCAACATAGGTACTTGTTTAACGCCCTTCCTTCATGCACACTGTTTTTCACTGGCTCTTTTAACAAAAAATAATAAAATAATAATAAAATTAAAATTAAAAAATACTCCCATATTTTAGTTTTCATTCTTGTTACTTTCTTTAGGTTCGTTATGCAACTGTGTACTCCCAGAGGCCTTCAAAACTTCTCCTGTGAGACCTGACCCAAATGTACAAGCCTGTGATGATAAAAAGAAAAGACTGACAGGTGGCTCTTTGAGTTGCTTCTGATCAATTTCAATGCATCAGAATGAGAGGGAAGTATCAATGTCTTCGTTGTTTCTGCACTCCCACTACAAAGGTTGCCTAACTCCATAGGAATCGAAAAAATCTGAAAATTACTCCTTATAGCGTCAATGGTGCAAATGTAATGTGGGACTTTTGGAGCCTTCTAATAGACTTTTGGAGGGTAAAATTTGTGGGACTTTTACATGTTTTCTTTGAGGAAATATGGAGTGCTTGATTTGATGCCTGTTTGTTTGTGGAAGTTTGTTTTCTGGTGTTAGAGAATTCAAAAATGTGTGAAAGTTCATATTTTTCCCACCACGAACAAAACCAGATAGGTGCTGCATTTTTTTCTGAGTGTACTTGAGCAGCATGAGTTCCTGAATTCCAACTCCTGGAAGATGAATTTTTCCATTTGTGACTTCATTCTATATATTTTTTCTTAACGGAGTGATATTTTCACAAAAGATTATGTTATTTATACGAGTTTTTTTCCATAAAGTGAACAGATGTAAGAGAGTGCCTCATGGAAATTATCAAATCTTCTTGTTGAATTTCCATTCCCTCTTTTCCATTGTGGGAAGTGTCTAGCACCTTTATTGTTTGTCTTTGAAGTGATCTTAGTCGTAACAGCGTTGGGAGTTTATGACACTCAAGTGTAATAAAATATTATATTTGATAGACTGTGATAGATTAAATTTAAATTTAAAAAATTAAATTTATAGTTTAAATTTAACTTCAACAAAAATTTAAAGTTGAATTTAATCTCCAAAAAATGACTATCACACAAGGCCCTAGTGTACAAAACAAATACTATATATTCAGTGCTTGGTAGGCCAATATAATAAAAATTTATACTTAGTAGATCAAAGGTACGTTTAAAAAGTTATTTTAGAACTTGAATTTAATTTTAAATCAGATGTCATAATAAATATTATGTGATATGACAAGTATAATACTATGATTAACATTTTTAATAATACAATATTATTTTATTTATTTTATTTTGTTATCTTATAAAATGATGTCGTTTTGTAATTATACTTTTTGTATATTTTATATTATGATCTATTGTGCATGATACATCACATTATATCTTCAATTTTTTTTTTTAATTTTATTGCTGTTAATTTAAATCAGAAAGACAATTATTACCCTTTTTCGGTGGGATTCCTTATGTTGATTTTTAATATGATTAAAATATGTTCTTGAAAAATAATTTAAAAATTATATACAAACCTTGGTATTTAAAAATAATCAATAAAAATAAGAGTATTACCTCAAGTTCTCAACTCAAGTATTTATTTATTGCAAGAGGAAATGTATCCGAGTATCCACTTGTTGGTTGATGACAAGTGCCTCTACCAGCGAATGTTCCAGCTTGAGGTTTTCTGTGAGTTCTCTCAGAGAAGACCAAATACAGGTCAACCTAGCTAGGATAAAGACGTTTCATCCAAAATCCCAATTGAACTTCGTACCTTACTTATGCTAAGCTACCATACACTCTCCATAAACCAATTTGTCTTCTGGTTACAAGTAGTACATGCAGATAAATGTACTGACCAATCCAAGTTGTTGAAAAGTTGAAATCTTTGGGTTATAAAGCCTATTTGAATAAAGGGTCACTCTTTTTGGTACTAGAAATTGTTGAAAATTTATGGGTAAAGGAGGAGGCTGTGTGCCAAGCAAGAAAAGGCCACCTTTGGGTGTATCTGCTGATGATGCACCAAACCCAATTAGTGATAGGTCAATCACAATTGATGAACAAAGTCAAATTTCTGAAGCAACAGCTCAAATTCAAGATGGGGATTTGCAAAGAATTAAGAAATTGAGGATATTCATTGTGTTTTACTCGATGTATGGACACGTGGAGGGTCTTGCAAGGAGGATGAAGAAAGGGGTGGATGGGATTGATGGAGTTGAAGGGGTTTTGTATCGGGTTCCGGAAACAATGTCGACGGAAGTTTTGGAGCAGATGAAGGTGCCAACTAAGGGAGATGAGATTCCGGCGATATCTGTGGATGATTTAGTTGAGGCTGATGGGTTGTTGTTTGGGTTTCCTACTAGGTATGGGAGTATGGCTGCACAAATGAAGACTTTTTTCGATTTGACCGGAGATCTGTGGACTAAGCAGAAGCTTGCCGGTGTGCCGGCTGGATTCTTCGTGAGTACTGGCACACAAGGTGGCGGGCAAGAGACTACAGCGTAAGTTGAAACTTTTGAGTTGCATAAGTTGGTTCAGTAGTTCAGAAAATTTATTTTTCATTGTATACAACATGTTTTTATATAGATTAGAACTAGTGTTGAATTTTGTGTTGAATGTCCTGTTTGGTGCACTGGCCCACTGCTCGTAACTTACTTGTCCTGGAAATAGCCTCTATGATCTCATAGAGGTAAGATTGTGTACATATGACCCTTCCAGACCTTGCTGTTTTGGTAGCCTTTGGGACTCGGTAGATGTTGAACAATAGATATACCGAGCAATTTGCCTTTAGAAATTTGTGGTTAATCAGTAAATTAGTAAGATTCGGTTCTCTTCGGGGATGCATTCAATAGGAGGAAAAGCATAAAAAAACATCATTTGCCCATCTAAACTACAAGATTGTCCGTAATTTGATGGTTCAAGGGCAGGTGGAGCTCTTGGCTGACATAACGAAGCTTGCTGAGCGGGTTGCGTAACCGAGTTCATTGCTTTTACATGTGTGCCATTGACTTGTTTTATTTTTACCATCTAGTCGGCTAGTCCCTCATGAACAAGTGGAGTAAAAATGACCAAAGTAGGTTCACAACTTTGATTTTGGACACTTCTATCACACTCGGCTTATCATCAAATTGTTTCTTCTATTAAATCACCCACAGGTGATGCAGGTCTTGGTCCATTCATGCGTGAGCCCCTAAAATAGTTCACGGTTTTGTTCATCTAACTGTAAGAAACAGTTCTCTATAGCGGGCTTAATATCATTCAACTTTTTACTAAGTGCATATGATTAAGCAAGTTGAGGGGCCTTGGCTCTTCAGAAAAAGGTTGACAAAACTGGACTATCATTCAGCTTTTTACTAAGTGCATATGATTAAGCAAGTTGAGGGCCTTGGCTCTTAAGAAAAAGGTTGACAAAACTGGACTAAATGGAGAGCATAACATTACTGGCCCCTTTGCAAGGATGAGTTACAAACAGAGAAATGGTCCAATTTTTGTTTATCACTTTTCAGTGGAAAGAAAAGACAGGAATGATTGAAGGTCTATAGTTTCAAAAAGCAACAATTGCACTTGTTTGACTATATATTCAATGTCTATTAAGCATTAAGAAGCCGTTACTTAGATATTTTTAAGACAATGGATCATAAACTTCAAGAAAGCACGTTTAGACCATAGCCTAGTCAAGTCAATCCCCCTCCGTCGGTTGGGAGCATGTTTTCATCTGCACTAGTTGCAATAATCTCTCTGTTTGTTTTTAAAGACTTCTCCTTGCTGTTATAGCGTCTTGTATTCACTTTTTGGTGGTTCGAGACTTAGATGTGGAACAAAGTGAAATGCAAAACTAATATTTATTTTTTTTGTGTTGCAGGTGGACAGCTATCACCCAGTTAGCCCACCATGGCATGCTATATGTTCCAATTGGGTACACGTTTGGAGCTGGAATGTTTCAGATGGACACTATACGAGGAGGTTCTCCTTATGGTGCCGGAGTTTTTTCAGGTGATGGCACCAGACAACCAAGTGATACAGAGCTCGCACTTGCAGAGCACCAGGGCAAATACATGGCTATTATTGTTAAGAGATTTGGTCTCGGGAGGGAATCACAACACTAGCCACTTGTTTGAATTGTTATGGTTTCACATTTTCTTATAGATTGAGAAAGAGTCTTGTGTTTTGCATAGCTTATTTTTATTGGGATTGGTTTAATTTCTTGTAAATGGTGTGTATATCTGCTTGATAGATTCTTCAATAATAAAATTGTTGTTTGTTTTGTTCTATTTGTATCGAGTTTTTGAAAGTGCTGCTTTATTTGGTACATTTTGAAAGTGCTTCAATCAAGCAATAAATTTGGATGAGCCATCTGTGATCAAAACCCATTTGGAGACCTCTTTGGTTAGAAAAAAGTCAACCTAAACTTTCAAGATTTAATAACTAAATACAAAAAGGAATTTATAATAATGAAAAAATCTTGTAAAACAGAAAAATGACAATAAAATTTTATTAGAATTTATCATCCTTTCTCAGATTATTCTCTTTTCAGTTCTCTAGTGCTAGTTAAATCAATTTGTTAGAGAAATTCTACATGCAATTACCATGGGGCAAGTCAAATTAGAAGTGACTATTCTTGCAAAACAGAGAAAAAATGAATTCTCTTTCCAAAAGAAATACTCGTAGATTGTAAGATAAATTATCTGGTTTTAATTAATCAATATCTAAATTTAAATAGTGTAAATTATTTAAAACATTTTATTCATTAAAATATTTATGTTTTTTCAATCATAAAAAAAATCACTATTAATTTTAGATTTTATGATTTAAAAACTCAATCCTTCAAATTCAAAAACAATTGTTTCCTTTTCTTTTTTTTTTCTTTTTTGGGGACCGAGAGAGTAACTTTTTCTTCTCACTATCTCAAAACCCTGAAAAACTGTTTTCCTTGAGAAACAGTTCGTTATTACCCCTATAATAATAAAATTAAAAAATAAAATAACTAACTTTTCTTTTTAAATTTTGATCAATACATCTGATCAAAATTAAAAAAAGTCAAGAAAGATTATCAGGGAGTAGTAGTAAATAATGTATGGAGAAGCTACTAGTAAACGCCTTCTTGTGATAAAAAATGATGAAAGGCGTTATCAGCGAAACTTCCATTGATGGGATATTGATATGGGCCTCCCATGAATCAGAATAAGCATCAATTACGTCTTAGCTTTTCTGGGATTATGAAGGCACTGCACACTCAAGACTGAACAAGAAGACACATAATTTGACGAAACAAATACTCTCTCTCTCTCTCTCTAAAACACTCTGTCATAGTCTGCAACCCTAACGTACAATGTGGGCTGTTGACAAATGGTGGCTTCTATTTATAGCTAAAATGGAGCACCCCTATCGTAAAACCCTAATCCTCATCACCCATGACCCAGTCATAATAGAATTGCGTTTGGTATAGGCCCATGGGCTTCTGTAAAAGGAGAGCCCAATTGGAAAAACCTTTGTTTCTTGTGAGGTTGATAGGGAGTCCGGAGTAATAATTTTTTCAAGTCATGAAATTTTGTTTATAATTGCTATTGGTCTATCTTATCTATTTCTATATATTAAAAGACAAATTTCGTTTTTATTGAATAATTTTTATTTTGATCCAATTTTTTATATCAAATTAAAAAGAGCCGACTTTCTTCATTTTAAAGTCAGTGCTTGACCTTTAGACAACAAAATAAAAAATTCGTACATGACATGAATATATAGGTTAATATTATTATTATTATTATTATTATTATTTTTTTTTTTTTTTTTAAATTTGGAGTAATTCAAGCTTATTTATCAAAACTTATATTTTGTCAATGTAACAAATACTCAATAAGGAAAATATCTTATAATTTTTATTTTAAATAAAGTTTATGAAATTTTAGGTGAGAAAAAAGAAATAATATATTTTTTATTTACTTTTTACAATGAGGACATCAATAAAAAAGAGAGGCTCCCTCTCTCCCGATTTATAACATATTGTTATAAATTATTCAATTATATTGAAATTCTTGATTACAATATTTACTGATCCTAACATATATAATCAATCAATTTTTCAACAACTAAAAAAATAGTGTCAAGTTAAATAAACAAGATTGATAACTTAAAATTTAATATTACTTCCGTTCTGAAAAAGTAAGACTAAAAATATAATTTTTTTGTTCTACAATGAAATATCAAATACATAAATTAATGAGATTATGTATATTGAAAGAATAATTATTTTATAAGGAGAAATAAATTTTATATGATGTAAAATAATTCTTTAACTTTAAAATTAATATTTTTTAATTTACGTATATTAAATTATTTGATCATTTTTATTTTTTATTTTTGTAACGGAATTAATTAGAATATTTAGGTGGTAAGGGATTGGATAGCTCAAAATAGAAACAAAATTGCTTTCTTAAGAACACAGCTACAAGGTAAGGGATTGGATAGCTCAAAATAGAAACAAAATTGCTTTCTTAAGAACACAGCTACAAAAGCACGTATTAATAGGTACACACCACACATATAGCGTAACGTGCGACGAGTTTGAAATCATCTCAAAGGCGGCAACCAGTTGTACGATGACACGTGTTCAATACGTGACGTGTTTCTCCAAATTGATATATACTCCCTCTGTCCACAAAATAATAAGCCCAGGTATCATTTTCCTTGTCCAAAAAAGAATGATTTAATCTACCAATTTTAGTTTATAATTACTTTCTTATCCTCATTTTATGTCACATCAAAACTCTATTTTTCTCTCTTTATTATTATAAAATACATTTGTAAGGATAATTTTGTCAAAAAA